>JJRW01S0000338.1:36353-51557 GCA_001188405.1 Loxosceles reclusa
GGTGTGAAAAGAACTGGTTTCCATATGTTGGATAGCTTCATCCCATCTTCTCTATTGAAATTTTTGGGTGTTTTAGAATTTCTATCGCCTCCTGAACCAACCTGTGGGATAATATCCAACATATGGAAACCAGTTCTTTTCGCACTATCATAAGGGTTTTCCATAAACTTTGAAATTTCCCAGAAGTTTGTTGAATTCTGGATAATTGCAGGAATTCTGGGTGAATGTAGGAATTCTGGGTAATCACAGGAATTCTGGGTATTCTTGGGAATTATGGGTATTCTCAGGAATTTTGGGTATTCTCAGGAATTTTGGGTATTCCTAGATTGTAGGTATAAATACTCTGTTCAAGACTCAGCTTGTCATTTCACCTTCAGTTCCCTGAAGATGATGTGTGCAATCATGTTGAAAAATTGGAACCAAGAAACTCCAAATGATGTGGCACTCTGACCCAGAAGTCTCATGTATGCTGATGACTCTGGCTGCGAAAGCCCTAGAAGTTTACTAAACTGATTTATTTACCGCAATTTCTGAAATGACATTTCAAAAATTGCTTGACGATTTGTTGATAATACTGGAAAAATTATCAAAACCTATAATATTACGGAAAATTTAAAAATTAAGAAGTCTTATATAAAAAAACAATAAATGCTAGATAAAAAGGCCTAGATATTGACTAAGATTTAGTCTCTGCCATGCTTTGGAATTGTCTTATTCCAGATTCTTCTTAAGCACATTTCATCATACTGGGAAGAAGTTAAAAACTGAAGATCTTCACCTTTTAATAAGAAATTTTAGGAGAGCAGAAACCATTGACATTATGTACCTCAGATGTTTGTCCCTGGTAAAGGAGACTTTGCACCTCTACTTCAGGAGTCATAACACTATAAATGTTTAACATATGCTACCTTCATTAAATGGCACACATCCATTATGGCAGTCAAGATTTGCCCATATGTGTTGGAGCATTTCTCCATTGACGGGCATCAATGTGGAAGTAATGCAATCCTGGAACTGCTATTGGCAATGAGGATACAAAAACAGTGTTTTTAACATACTGACGAAAGAAAAATTACAGAGCATAATATTTTTGTGAGTCATATGCAGGAAACTTTCTTGGCACTTACGTATCATCCCATCAACCGAGAAAATTAGTGCAGATCGCACAAATCTGTCGTCAATCATTTCGGCAGCCAAAAGTCCTTAGCATCATTCAAAATAGCAACAAATGAGTCATCTTTTTTTGTGAAGTCAATTCTGTTCCGTTTCGGAGTTTCAGAATCAGAAATAAATATAAGCTTTGGTGTAGTTTATTCTTCAATAAACTCATCATGTAACTCACACCAATTTATTTACAGTCCTATTACGTACATTTTTATATTTTAGAACACAAAATTAGAAACTCAGAGCCCTTTTTGGTATAAATAACTCGTTAACTCACACAGGCAACAACTCACCAAGCAATCTTGAACATGTAAGTAAACAAAAATAAAAAGGAATTTAAATCAAATCTCACCTGTTGCCATTCACAACTTAACATATAAGATATATCAATACTGACACAGTAAGTAGGTAGAGCGACAATCTGACAAATGCCAATTGAATTCGCTTAAATACGAATCTAAGTACTGTCTTGCTCTTCTACAGCTTTTTATTGTACCATGTGACCAAACCCCACAGTTTTTCAATGTTTTGTGTGTGTGCACCAGAGCACTTTTTTCTTTGCAAATTGTGAATAGAAATAGCAGTTAACTTCTAACCTTCTTTACAAAAACAAAATGGCTTTTCAATGAATAATCAGGACTACATTAATCCATGGCAAAGATCTCACAAGTGTGTAGTGACATCATGAATCTGCATTGAAGTCATATGAAGAGACTTCTGAGTTGAATCCAAAAGCAAATTATCCCTTATATCAAGTTTCTGCTATTCATTATTGGTGCTAAATTGCATCGTATGGCAATAGTTTCTGTTTGTCAAATACAGTCAATGGGATAATTATGTAGGTTCCACTTTCTCTAACACTCTCCACTGACTTGTCAATACCTATGCAGAATGATCTAGTTCTGTTTCATGCTTTCTGTGGAAAACATTGCATGGTAACAATTGATAAACACTTTACATATTCCAAAACATATTTTGATGAATTGTTGACATTTTGTAGATAAAGCTCCTGCGGTTGCCTTAACATAGGTGTCCGCACATACACAAATTTTAAAATTTGAAAGTCTCCTTCACAAATTTCAAAATATATATGAATAGTCTTTTTCATTACATGACTGGTCATACTTACATAGTGAGATCCATATATTACAAATTATATGGAATGGAAACACATCTTTATCCTAGCCACATAAGGTATGCTCTTCCACAACAGCTGATAGTTATGCTGATCTTCTTCTGTTTCAATTTCATGACAAATGTCATTTACTGCTGGATAATGTGAAACCCGTCTCTTTGTTGAGCCATCAATAACACGTGACCAGGACAGTTGTCCAACTGAATTTTTCTGCTACATAAGAATGCCAGACTTCATGTGGCACTAGCAATGGTAAATACCTTGGCTCTAATTCTATTGGGAGCTCCTTGCCCATCTGCATCCTCCAGCAATTATTCCATTTTTGGGTTGCTTAAAAAGGCTTTTAAAGTACGTTATTTTATCACCAGTCAAAAAGTACATTACGCAGTGGTAGAATGCTTTCAACTGCAACCAACAAGCTTCTGTGCAAATGGTACATAAAAACTTGTACATCACTGAGGCTGCTTCCTACGCAACATGGTGACAATTTTAGGGACCACATATACATACCAGATGTATTTTGTAAGCATACTGTTAATCACATAATATGGTGCATTATGTCACATGCACATCAATTGACATTTCATAAGAATGACCCTTTACTTTAAGTGTAAGTCTTTCACTTCATACACATAAGCACCTCAAATATGATATTTGTCTATAGTTGTGTCATGTAATTTTGACTTTTGTAGATGTTCAACTGAATCTAGTCTCCATTTTCTAAGTGATATTAAATTCAAAGCTGTTCCATGATTAAATTACTACTGTTGACATCATAAATAAAATGAGCATGAAGAAGCATTTGTGACAAACCAAAAAAAAAAGATGCATGAAATAATGGGAACTCAAGTCATGATGGCTACTTTCACTGCCTTGTAAGATGAAACATCATCCCAACAGTCAAAGTCAGATAAATATGTTACATAAAGGTGAAAAACAGAAACACTAATATTATACATAAACTAATTTTCAAAGAGAAATAAAACAAAATCAGTAGTATATGTGTACTTATGTCACACCGAAATTTAGAGCACATGAAAATGGATTTGTGTTTGTGAGGAGAGGGAGGATGGTGGACAGGCTAGTTAAGGGGATTAATTTCTGGGTTAAAGAAGGAGGGCAGTGTGTGTAAGGGTGGGGATAGTTAGGATGGCCATCTTCCCAGTGACTATACTCCTATCTAGCCTGCCCAAGAGCGTCCCATATGACACAGGCTCCTCTAAGTCATCCTAATAACACCCACACCATCTTTTCCCCCTTGCACCTAGTGAATATGCCTGTTCAACAGCAATTCTTGAGTAAGAAAAAGACTCTCTACACATTACTAAAACTACAGAAAACACTTTGTTCCAGAGTAGTTTGATTGCTAAATGCACCATCGGTACTCGAAATCTAAACCCAATTTCATGTGCTTTACTGTTGAAAAAGAAATATTATGCTCTCTCTCTCTCTGTCAACACAAAAGAGGTGACATCCAATACCAAGAACAATCCATAAGCCTGCAAGAAATTCATGTTACTGACCAAAACATCTATGAAACAGGTGTCAGTGTTTCTGAGATGCCTTTGAAGAAAAGAATTACAAAAGCCAATTTACATGTGTGTGTGACATCAGATTTCCAGAAAAAGAAGTTATAACTTACCAACATTCAGCATAATGACCACAAAAAAATGGAATTTGAAGCCACATGTTGTCAGGATCACAGTCTTTTTCACCTTTTTCAACGCATTCATCAAACGTCTATGAATAAAAGTAAAAAAAATAAGCTTACCACAGATGTATGCATAACAAAGTTTGCATACATAATAAAGTTTCTTTTCTTGAGGTAATAATCTTCAGCAAACAGGAAAAGAAAAGTAACTACATTTCAAATTTAGGAACCCTGTCTGCAAGTCATATAAATGTTTTGAACTAACATGCATAAGTATAAGTTAATTCAAAACATTTATACAGCTTGCAGTCAAGGTTGCTAGATTAGTCTTTTTAAGGTTAAATTTCAAAAATATGGTTTCCTCATGTTTGCACAAAGGCCTGTAAGAAACATGCTGTGCCAAATGCAAGATAATTATGAAATACTAAATGGCTGAAGCCCCTTGGGAGGATGCTACGTCAGCCTGACCCCTTGTAACAAGTTGCCCTGTTGACACCAGGATTTAAACCATGGACTTTCCGTTTCAGATGGACTACTTTGCCAACTGATCTTGCTAATGACTGCAGTTTAATATCTATTTGTGTTATACAGAGAATCGCACCCCCCCCCCTCCATGCAGTTGAGATGTCATGGTCTATACCTGACCTTCAGTGGTGGACTCCAACAACCAAGGCTCCTGTTCAAATGGCAATGTAACAAGTCACCATGATAATAGTGGGATTTGAACCACAGATATTTCAGTTCTGGAACGACCACTTTATCAATTCAGTTACGAGGGGGGTGTCTCACACCCTATGTACTCACCTAAAAGGAAAAACACCCAAAGGTTATTTTTTTCCTCATATGACAATTATTTGCATGCAATTTTCCAACTACCAAAAAGTTGCTTTTTAACACAAAGGGAAGAAACAAAAATAAACCACTTACAGCAATGACTGTTCAGATTCATTTTTTTCCAGCTTTGTGGCAATAATAGTAACAACAATAATGGTACAACTACCAAATTGCCCAGATGTGATTAACAATTGTACAAATCAGCCATGACTATTGTCGCCGGTAGGCTTTCTGACTTCAAATTTATCTAAAAATAACACTGGACGCAGTTGCTACTCTCAGCTAACTTTAATAAAAGTCAAACACATTACAAAAAAAAACAAAATTTTGAACACAAAATTTCTGAGTGAAAGGCAATAGCAACTGCCTTGTACACTGCCACTGTTGACACCAAAAAAAAGAACAACAATAACTCTCTGTTTCCAGTGGGGGAGAGAGAAACTTTACAAATACAGAACATCCTCCCACCTAAGTTGATGATGTATAAAAAAATCAACTTACAAATTATGAAAACTCTTACATGTAACAAAATAACAAAAGTTATTACATCACACTGAAAAATTCTAAAAAAAAAAAAAACACAAGATTCGTGACACTTTTGCATAACAAAATTCTACAAAGAGTTTCACAGGTAGTTTAACTATTCACCCTGAACAAGTAACAAGAAGTCTATCTCTCTCTTGATGTACACTCTCATTCCTTAAGGTGACAGTCTCTGAAGACGATACTTCTAACGGATATAAACTTTGCAAAGCTCTGATTATTTCTCTTTTCTGAGTTTTCACAACTGCTCACAGATCAACTACACCGGCACCAGGCAGTAACTCCACTATTCGTCCAAGTGGGCATAATAACCTTTTCTTGTCTTCATTTCCAACAAGAACAGTCTACTCTAGTCTCTGCCATAATCTGTTTGAATTAATTGCCAAGTTAACATCTGGTACCTGACTATCTCTGATTTCCTTGAGAAAACTGTCTGGAATTATTGCACTAAGATCAGCTTTGAATGTCATAACTGTAAGTGGTCTATCATTCAGGATAGCTTCACAATTACATAAAGCAAACATCTCTTCATAGCTTAAACTTGCTTACCTCAATAACTTCTTTTGGATTTGTTTCATCAAGCCGATGAGATGCTCCCATCATCCTCCCCACCAGGAGGACTAAATTTCCAGGTTATGCTTTCTTCACTTGTATGATGAACAAATTGATCAAAACCAATTGAAGCTAGAGCATTAGCAGCTCCTTTCAAGTTTGTGCTGTTGTTGCTATATATGCAGATGATGGTTTTCCCCTTCGAACAATAAAACGATGAAATGCTTGCAAAAACATCTGAGTTGATTACAATGTCACAAGTTCGAGGTGTATGTCTCGATATACAGTACAAGTGAATAGGCAAATCCATGCTTTACTTTTATCTCTTAGAATCACAGGACCTGCAAAGTCCACACCAGTAGCATGAAATACTGCAGCATCTTGAACTCAGTCTGCCAGTGGCAAAGCCGTTGTTGGACTAACATTTTTCTCAGAATATCATCTGCAAACAATACATGTTCTTATAACCAAATTTTTCTTCAACCACAGATTAACCAAAATTTCTTTCTTAAAACGTTGAGAACATGGGACACTCCAACATGACCACTTTTCTCATGTTCTTCCATTATTAGGTTCTTCACAATTGGGTATTCACCTCGTAAAATTGCTGGTGTTCTAAAATCTGCAATATCGTCCCTTCTAAATGCACCAGTTTCCATTGTGATGATTTCTTTTTAATACAAAGAATTAAGAGTACTTAGACGTTTGTCATCTATCCCTTCAAAAGCTTCTACTTGTATCACACAAACAATTTCTTTCACAGCCATATTTAATTTGTGTACAGAAAGTTCACCTTTTAACTTTTCTGGGCCTCGACAGTTATGGAAAAAAGATGTATCCAAGCCATGACTCTGGCAGTGTTTTTGTAGCTTGAAAAACAGTTGCTTAATAATGTACTGTCAACTTCAATATTCACAACAGAAGAAGCAACTGTCTTTTTTCTCTCACTTAACACTTCTTCTTCATTGACCTCAAATTCCATACCTGATCATTTTTCATGCAGAAGATATAGGCCATCTAGGACCCTCTCACCATTTAGATGTTGACAGATGCTGTGCCGAGCACTCTCTGTTGGGTAGATCTGCTTGGTTTATTGACCTGAGGATGGATCTTAATGATTTTTACCTGTTGTTGAACTCAATCCTTTAACAGTAAGTTGATAATTATCAGGCAGTGAGAGTTGATCTTCTAACCATGACAATGGTTAATGTAACCATGGCAATGGCTACATTCAATGGTCATCTTCAACTTACACAGTGCTCGAGAAGTGTTGTTTTGCATCCTCGTGAAGTTCCATCTTAGTTTTCTTTTCAGATGGGTCAGTTATACCCAAAGAATCACAAGTCCCTAAATCTGATATGCACATATTTAACATAGAAGTAACCACTAGATGAACATTTTCATTGAGTTTTGGGGATGCAACTCATGGCAGTCCAACCATGTTTAGTTTCAATTGCTGCAAGGCCTGAAGTCAACATTTTGTAACCTCCAGTCATCAATTTACCAGCTGCACCTGGTCCTATAAATGTTTCAATTGGTCCTTCTCCATGGTCAGCAAGGTGAATATTACTGTCAGAAAGTTCTTTTAACCCCTGTCCCTGACATACAGGTGGTACTGTCTCACAGATAACCGTTTGACTTAGAACTCTGAAACTGCAGTTGTAAGTTCTAGAAATATTGGATAAGTACAGGGTAAAAATATCATGACTGCATACACCAGAATTAGTTCCACCAAATAATGAACGCTGGAGATACTCTTTCCCACTGGGCTTGTACCCCATTTCTCTAGCAGTATTTTTTAATATGTATGATTATTTTGAGACGCTGAGTCTAGAATTGCATGGGCAGTACGTTTCTTTCTTTGGCCTCTCACAGTAAGTGTTTGCAATATAACATATATAGAACTTTTAGACAAGTCAGCAAGTGTTTCATCTTGCTGAGAAGGAGACTCCTCATTTCTCTCTCTCTGTCTTTCTCTCACAAGGATGCTGATTTGAAATTTGGTGAAAAGTTTTACATAGGAGTATGTGATGTCATTTCCCACAAATCAAACAACCTACTTTAATTTTACTCCCCCTAATTTCATGTCCAGATTTGAAGCATAAAAAGCAGCAACATGCCTTTTCGATGGCACCTTGTCTTTCTTTCAGTGACATTTTCCTATAGCTTTATTATAATTCCCAGAATTATGAGGGTTTGCACACAAAATATGCATATCTTTCTGAACCCTTGCGATGATGTGAATAAATTAGCAGCACTTGGAACTATAAATTATGATTCTTCTAATTTAGAAACACTATACTTATACTTATAACCAAAACGTCCAGATCTACCTGAATCAAACCCTGAGAGGCTAACAATATTTGCTCTTCTGCCTCAACCTCATTCATGTTGGAGAAAACATAAAACATAATCAAGATCAGGATCAGTTTTGTGCTTATCAGCTGCTTTCTGCTCATCCACATTACTTACTTCAACTTCAGATTTACAATAAACAAACCTACATCGTTCCCACACACGTAAAGTTTCATCTGGTAAAGATGATTCAACCAATGGGAATAACACAGCAGTATACTTTTCCCAAGCTACCAAAGTCTCAAAAGCATAAAGTCTGGACTCTAGTTGATCATACAGCTTACCAAGAAATTGTGTTCCACTTTGATTTCGTTTCTGAAGAACCAATGAGAGAAGATCTCTAACAATTTCAATTAGTAATTCTTCCCTTCCAAATTGACTGTGTAACTGTTTTAGTGCTTCCATATAGCTTTCTCACAGAGCGGAAAATTCTGTATTAACTCGTCTGCAGGAATACCTGCTTCTATGGTTTGTGATAAATATGTAAATTGATCATGACCACCTAAGTAAGGATCACTATCAGTTTCTGAATTTGCCCCAAAATGCTAACCAATTTCTGACATTGCCATCAAATGATGGCAGTTTTATTTTCAGATAATGCAATAAAGCACTTGACGTATTCTTTATACTTCTTACGTCACACACTGTAGAATCAAGTATATGAAGGTCATTTAGTTTCTGTTCTAAAATTCGCCATCTGTCAATATAAGCCTCTGACTCATATGATTCATTTTACACAATATTCTCTGACACATCTCCCTCAAAAAGTAAGTTTCTAAATACTTCTTCAGTCGTCAACAACAATTTAGCTTTTTGTTCTATCAACTTTAATTTAGAAATCTTGTCCTCACTTGAAAGCACTGATTCCTCCTCTTGAAAAGCATTACACGCCTTTGTAAATAATCTCCTATGTTGTTTATGGTTTGCTCTAAACCGCTCCATGCTCAAAATGAATGTCAACAAAAAGTTCTTTACAGTTTTACTCATTTCAGCCGTATCCTGTCACAGAAACCAATTTGTCGCCAGTAGGCTTTCTGACATCAAATTTTATCTAAAAGTAACACTGGATGTGGTTGCTACTCTCAACTTACTTTAATAAAACTCAAACACATAATGAAAAAAAACTAAATTTTGAACACAAAACTTCTGAGCAAAAGGCGATGGCAACTGCCTTGTACACCACCATTGTTGACACTAAAAAAAAGAACAACAATAACTCTCCATTGCCAACGGAGAGAGAGAAACTTTACAAATATGGAACAACTATAATGTGTCAGATGTACAAGTACTTTATAAACATATAGCCAATGTCGTACAGCAAAACTTCGGTTCCTCTGCCAAATTTTTGAATGCCCTCCTTATTGAATTTTTTAGGATATTTTATTCTCCTTTTGACGGGAGGAAGTGCCACCTAAAAACAATACTTTGAATTACAACATTTCTTGTTTTCGTTTCTATTAGTTTCTCTTACATTTAGATATTTGCTGTGTTTCTGTAAGTAGACATTATTAATTTAGTGAAATTATTAATTATCTGTGATCCATACAAAATAATTGCAAATTGTTGTTGTTATGAAAGTCACTGGTGCACCATGATTGTTGTCGAAATTTTTTAACAAACATTTTTTCATGTGCCAAATTTAAGCCCCACTGTGAAAAAATATGAAAATTCAAACATGAATAAATTGTTAAAATAAAATGACAACAGCAAAAAAAAGCTGAATGTGAATGTCAAACGTATACAAATTTCATACTAGACACATTGCAGTTTCAGTTGAACTGTGCATTTGGATCAAAAATTAGAATAGTCAAAAACATTTGTTCATGTTGATGTTCTACATAGCAATAAATTTGCATGAAGACATTTAAAAGATTCTAACCATTGTCAGTAAATTGGGAGACAGACAGTCAATACATGATGTTGCAAAAGAGTTTAGGAATAATCACAAAATGGTGTCTCAGATTTGGAAACGATTTACTGAGGAAGGAAATGTAAACAGGAGGTACAGTAGTAGTCACCTTCCTAAAGTAATTCTATCACAGGATCCTGATTAAATTGAACTTGACTTGAACACTGATCACATCACCCCAAAAAAACCTTGTATGATTGCTGGTCAATTGGACAAATAGCTTTAATTCAGTACTGTAATACAAAGTTCATGATATACAACAGCCTGTGTGCTGCATTCCACTGATGGTCAATCACAAAATTATACACCATTAAAGGCATCAAGAAAACATATCATACAAAATGTGGCAGAGTTACACATTCAAGTCACATTATTGTGATTACTGCCTATATTTTACATCAGCACTGAATTGCCAATGAAATAAGGTGCATGTCAGAAGGTGTGCCATACCCATTCAGAAAACATATCACACATTGCTCTCATGAATAAACAGAGCAATTTACAGAATGGGATGCTTATCAGCTTTCAGGCCAAAAATAGCAGTAATTTAGAAAATGTACAGTTTGCACAGTGTTCACATGCTGCCATGGTTAAAGTGTATCAGGCATGGGAAAAGAGCACCACAAGGAATATACAACATGACAACTGCAGAACAACCATATGCCACAGATGTCAGAGGTAAGGCTATGATAGAATGTTTGGGTCAACTGACATGCTACAGTGGAACAAATAACTGCCAAACTCAATGGAGGTATTATTACTGCAAAGTGTGCATAAAACAATAATGTAACAAACCCTGCTGCATATGGGCCTCTGCAGCAGATGGGTAGTGTCTACACCTGTGCTAACATCAGTTCATTGCCGGAAGAGGCTGACATTTGCACTGCGCAATACCTGCACTGGGCCACCAGTGATTGGCATGGTGTTGTCTTATCCAATGAGTCATGTTTTCTGCTGCATAGAATGGATGGACATTGGCATATTTAACTAGAAACTTCAAGTGAACCAACACCCTCCAACCATTGCTGGACAAATGCAAGCTGGTGGGGGCAGCATTATGGTCTGGGAAATGTCTTCGTGGCATTCGGGGGTCTTCTCATCCCTGCGAAAAGCTCTATGAACCAAATTAAGTATACATTTATTCTTAAGAACCATATACACCCGTACATGCATATTGCATTCCATGGGACTTACGGCATCTTCCAGCATGATAATGCAACATGCCTGCCACACAGCTAGAATTATGAGTGGTTGAAAGAGCACAAGAAATAATTCACAGTACTTACGTGCCCCAAAATTCCTAGAATTTAAACCCAATTGAGCATCTATGAAACTACTTCAATCACATTATTTGCTCTATGGATCCTTCATCATGTACCATCCAACAGCTATCAGATGCACTGCAGTCAACAGCTCCATGGCACTGAAAACACCTTCCAGAACCTTGTTCAGTCACTCCCAGTTCATCTACATGCTGTCTATGCTGCACACAGCAGTTACTCCAGCAGCTGATATCTAGAGCAACTGTTGCACACAGCAGTTACTTTAGATATTAGCTGCTGGTTACATTAATGTAACTCGACTGTGTATGTTTTCCAATGAAAGCCAATTTTGCTCAACAAACAATTCAAGGCATCAGTACATCTGCTAGGAACCAGGTATTGCATATGCAATCTGTAATACTGCAGAACATGACTGCTATAAAAGTGCAGGCGTCATAGTCTGGGCTGTAATCATGACTTTGAACAAGTGACATCTTTGAATCATCTTTGAACAAGTGACAATGAATCTATATCAATACTGCATTATTAAAACAAATCAAGATGTTTAAAATGCTGTGAGCAGACAGTTTGCATTCATAGACAACAACGCTCATCCTCATTGAGCAGTATATGTTGCCAACCCTTGGAAAACAAGGATATGACATAATCAAACTGTCACAATAATTCTCTGGGCCTGAATCCAACAGAATATTATATGAGATGCTTTGGAAAAAAATTAGGTGCCAAACGTTTTCTTCCACATAGTACTGTAAAAAACTTCAAAATAGCTTTAAAACAAGAAAAGGTAAAACTGCTTCGAAAACTCTTTATAATCTGATCCTCACCTTCCTCGTTGCTGCAAAATGTGTGTAGCAGTCGAAGGAACGCATGTGCTCTACTAAAGGTATTTCAGTAATTTGTTTGTTTCCAGTACAGTAACTGCCGTTCTCCACAGTCCAATTCCACAAGTATAGCTTTTTTCATACTATTATGTTGTTCTCAAATTTAAAACAATCATGTACTGTTTGAGGTTGTAGGTGTTTTTAAAAATTCTTTTTTTCAATAAGATTTTGCACTTTGTTCTCTAGCAGAGACATTGCATTTTAACCAACCAGGGGTATACAAAATTCCTTGCAAGTGTGGAGATGTATACATAGGACAAACTGGTAGAAGTGTCGCTATTTGACTAAAAGAACATCAAAAGCATATGCAACTTTACCAGCCAGAAAAATCAGCTGTGGCTGAACACGCAATTACAAATGATCATCACATCAAGTTCGACGAATGCAAAGTGTTGAAACATACCAACCAACTTCACAAAAGAATGTACCAGGAGGCCATCGAAATTCACAAACATCCAAAGAATTTCAACACGAGGATGGAATTAAACTACCCAAAATTTGGAAGGCTCTTTTTCCAACAAAGGAGTATACAACTAAACTAAACTAAACATTTCTGGAAAATTTTTGGGAAATACCCAATTTTACACTATATATAGAACAGAGACAAAGACGTTGTTATCATTTGAGGAAGAGCTGTAGACGAAAGAGGATGTCTGCCCTGGGAGGATGTGTGCAACCACATCAAAACGTCAGCTCGAAATTGAGGACAGAACACAGCAATCCAGCCCAGAAGCCCTCATGTCTAACATTGCATTTTCCTGGTCATTATTTTTGGCTTTTATTATTACTTTGATGTTAAATTCATACACTGAATTACATTGCAATGTTAAAAGTTTCTAAAATTCCTATTACCTTTCATAATATCAGTACATTTTTCAAATGAGCCTCCAAACCTTGGGGGTGGTGGGACTATTCCAACACCATCGATTATATAGCAGTATTTCATAATGGTGTAGTAGTCTGGTGATGGCTACTGTCTCTGTGGGGTCTCTGATTCAATTTCAAAAGGTACAGTTGGGTACTTATGTCTTGCTTCATTAATAAAGCTTTCAGCAGGCTAAAATAAAAGTACAAAACAAGACTGCAGACTAAAATTCCCTCACTGTACATATTAGGAATAAAAAGCATGTTTGTTAAAGGAAATGCTGCCAAGGAGCACCTGGAAGTCAGAAGTACTTAGAACCAGTTTTGCACCACTTTTACCAGGTTTTATCCTGCTGATGCAAACCATTACCGCCATAACACAGAAAGCTTAAATGGGTGCAAATGATCTGCAACAATGGTTGTGTATGTTGTACCAGTCTTACTAATGGTCCTTGTGAGTTTCAATGAAACATACCCTACACTAGTCAACCATCAACTTGTACAATTCCTTAATGACATGATGGGATCATTGTTTCACATGGTTACCTGCACACATGAACATGATCTGTTCAATACAAATTAGAAACAGGACTTGTTACATCAAACAACATAATGCTAGCCATTTGCAATCCAATTTCTATGTCCTCCTACTCAGGTAAGGTGCATTTTCTGATGTTCAAATATTAACAATAGTACACAAACAAAATTGACCACTAGCAAACTTTAAAGAATGCATGGTATAGTACATAAACTGATGGGTTGAGTAGCACCAGAGTTTAGTTGGGATGTGATTTGGTGCAGTTTCCCTTCACTTAACTAGTTACCATCTTTTGGGCTTCTACTTTAACATGGTGCTGATGTCTTGTTCAAAGTTAAAATACTGTTGGTAAACTCTTCTAACCACCGCATGATAAAATCTACGAGTACTCACCACCTTAAAGATAGATTGACCCATCCTTATATCCCCAACAATCTGCCTACAATCAAACAGTAATGAAACATTTACACGCCCCATATTTACTGCATAAAACATGCTAAACTCAAGGCTATTATGTCACATCAGTGTATAACCATTTCCCCAATGGTTAGGAAGCTGCAAACTTGAATGAGCTCTTATCTTTAATTTTTGGACTCTTCATTTTAACAGCCCCAGCAATCCTTGCAGCGAAGAAAGGACATGACTAAGATAAGGTGGATCATTATATGTACTCAGACCCAAATTCATAATGAAATTATACTTACGTGGAGATGATGAATGGTTGGTTAATTAAATTTTAATGACACAAGGACCTGTAAGGTCATACTGTGCTAAGCATAAGGTAGGAAACACTAAATGGCTCAATCACTCCCTATACTGAACAAAAAAAACAGTGAGCTCCTGAGGGGTTTTACGTGGAGTGGTATGATTCTACAATACACCAAAGACTTGGTCTGCAATATCATGGACATTTTGCCATGAATCTGCTTCTTTACATTCTTTAGCACTTTATATGACATAGTTATTGGTGGATAACCATAAGATGCATTTTCAAGAAAGAGATCTTGAAATTTTGTGAATCATCAATGCATGGAACACAGTTTGATTTGGTTCTTTATAAAAAAATTTTTTTAACTCAAGGACTTGAAAAGGTCATGTTAGACCACTAAAAATACATGCCAGATGCAACAAACTCTGACAATTCTCCATGCTTTCCAAAAAGAGATTCCCAGAGAGGAGTTATTCAGTTATTCTTAATAATCTGTCGAAATACTGCAATAACATTTCGAGCTCCACTGCAGAAGTGGGTGAATATGAATGAACAAGTGAATGAATGGATGAATCAACCAACCAACTTACACACAAAACAGTGAAACTGGTCCATAGGCTTCAACAAGAGTTTTTAACTCTGATTGAAGCCTATTCCTTTGTAAGGGATTTTTGCCCAAAACAGAGCACCATGTGTAATCCAATTATGTACTAGATCTCATAACATTATGAATAAAATGCGTCATACCCCTAATCAAATACAACACAATTAAAAAAATAATAATAG
>JJRW01S0000340.1:274476-285031 GCA_001188405.1 Loxosceles reclusa
GATTTTCTCATGTTAAGAGGACTTTAATTATAAGTCCTCTTAAATATGAGAAAATCGCAAGCTGTTAATTACTCGGGTATGAAATGAATGCTGACTTCGGTAACTGCTTCTAAAATTTGATTTTCAATTGGAAGTTTGCTTAAAACAACGTTTTGTAGGTGTGAACGAAACAACGACGATTCTTTTTGTCTAGAGTTTCACGTTTGATTAAGACACACCATGAATATTGCCGTGATTTTTCGCTATGATTATTTTGTGCGAAATAACCTGTACCTTGAACTTTATTTCACGCAGAGTGTCGATAGTTAGCGGGTTTAAAAGCAAAAATTCCATAGTTTCCTAATTTCAACAATATTTCATTTCAGCTGTTTAGTCTTTAGAGAGTAAGTATATAGTAAATTGCGTTATTTGTAACTAATTGCCGACTTTCTCTTTTACATCCTCACCTCCACACCACACACTGCAACACCTGAATGAGTTGCAACAAATGACCGGTGACGATAATGTAGTACATCGTAAAGCACAAGTTACGTAATATGTCAAAAATTGTTGACCTAGGTTTTAGTGGCTAAGAGCCACGTTTCTCAATACGATGGAACAAAACGAATGACGTTAACTCACACCGTGCGAAGCTGCAAACACACGGCGTGAGTTAACGTCATTCGTTTTGTTCCATCGTTTGGAAAAACGTGGCTCTTAGCCACTGAAACCTATGTTAACAATTTTTGACAAATTACGTAACTTGTGCTTTACGATGTACTACATTATCGTCATTGATTAAGCATAAGGACTTTTATTTGCTTTGTCCTAATAAGCGGTGACAAATTGTCCGCCTACGTTTTATTTTATCACCCATTCTAACTGTCTTCACACCACCTCTGTCTGTTCGTTCGATTGTAATTGCTTTTCCCTGTTTCCCAGTTCTTCTACCGTTCTTCTGTTTTTTTTCATTCCTTTCCTCATTCCTAATATCTCAATATCTATTTCTTGTGTGCTATTGCTGTGCTTACCTTCGTTAATTTATTCTTCTTTCGAATGAGTATACTTTAACACACAGCTTTGTGCAAGAATTGTGCTACTGTGGTTATTAAGAGCGTGTTTCACAATATAGATAATGTTTTTCATGATAACTAGTTTCGGCAGTTACGGACAACTGCCCTCTTCAATCAAGGTCTGAGAATGCTACGAGATTCGCCATTGATTCGGTTCTGGTCCAAAGGCCTCTTTGATGTCACGGAGGGAGACTGATGTGATTGGGCGATGACTTTGATCACGCCATCTGGTGGGCTGAGAGATTATTAGTGTTAGCAAGTGCTTGAATTAAATTTAACTAGGTGAGGAAGGTTGACAAAAGTTCTTCGACAAGAAATTTATTTCGGATATGGATGACGAAAATGTCCTAAGTGTCCAGTTCCCAGAGAGAACGAGTCTTTCTTATGATCCTTGCATCAGAGAAAATGAACTTATATCTGAAGTCCCAGCATTTTCTCCGATGCAAAGAGCAATAAAAAGAATCGTTATCCCTGGGAACTGGACGGTTTGGCGGCTTTTGCATCCATTCCCTCAAGGAATTTGTTGTCAACAAACTCTCCTCAATCTCGCTCCTTTGCAGGATAAATTCAATTCAACCGCTTGTTCTCACTGATAATCTACCGCCTCATCAGATGGCGCAACCGAAGCCACCGCTCGATTACACTCGTACCTTCCGTGACACAAAAGAGACCCTTTGGTGCAGAACCGAATCAACGGCGAATCCCATAGCATTATTAGATGTGGATCCGCCGGGGAGCACTCGTCCGCAATTGTTGAAACTAGTCATGAAGAAACATTATCTGAACTGTGCAGCAATTAGCGATGAAGAGAACTTTTCGTCGTCTCGTGTACATATACACTTTTGTTTGTGAACATTGAAACACCAGGAGAGAATCATGTGAATCAAATGAAGCTTACGAATCAGGATGGGCCATGTAAATGATTAGAATGTCAAAGTGCCAGAGCATGCGTGAGTAGAGTATCGCCTATTGAATCGCCGTCGAGTTAGACATGTAAATGGAGAGACGTAGAGGCGCATTGAAAATAATGCAAAGTTGTCTGCCAGCGGTAAACGGTTCATGGGAAGTCACTATTCCTTGGAGACTACAAAGATCGCCATATGAGTAAGTCACGGAGTTCGAGCGGGGAAGAATGACCGGCTTGCTACATTGGAGATTTTTTTTTAAATCTTGAAATTGTAGCTCGTAATGCTATAACATTAGTGAGAGTGTAAATGCAGTGGGTTGTAGAAAACCGGAAAAGTCACAATCCGGTAGTGGACCGGGAAATGTTACTTCAGCATGGGATAACCAACGCCTTATCCGCATAACAGTGACGGACTGTGAAGCTTCAGCTCGAGTATTGGCCCTGCTACAAGTTTGCCATTGTCTGCTTCCACTGTCTGTTCGCTAGTGTTTACTGCGTCGTGGACTCCCCATAAGCATTCTTTTGCGCAGGATTCACCTGAGGCAAATCCATCGAGGCCTTCGTCTACAATGGGCCCATCAATATAGTCTGTAGTGTGTTGATTGACAACTAATCAACTTTCCCCATGCGTCCCCCTTTCAATATGAATTATAACCATGGTCGAGTGCGCATGAGATGCTATAGAGGTGAATGCCCTCTTGCAAAGTGCATTATCCACTGTCATATTGCACGAACACCGGGATTCCGTTGGGTACCATGGCTGATATCCGCTGGTTAAAATTTTGGGCACCCTAGAAAGCAACTGCTACATCATGGATGCCTCCTTCAACCCATTTCTGCAGTTCTGTTCAAAATTGACAATGCCAGTTCATTCGTTGCTAGGAATGCTCAAGACTTTTTCTCCTCGTGACAGAAACAGTTTCTTTCTTGGCCTGCCCATTCACCACCATGACAGCAAATTCAGCTGGGATTTCTCGGTCGAAACCTCCCTCGTGATTTTCGTCCAGAAACCAATACGGTTGATCATTGTGCTTGAATAGAAGCAATCTGAAGTGCTTTTCTTCCGATACATATTCAAAACCTGTGTAAAGAAACACTTTTATTTTTTGTGACGCCGGGAATCGAACCAGGAACGTTCACCTCCGGAGGAGCCGCTTTTACAAGTTAAGCTACGCCGACAGAGGATTTATGTGCTTATTTTGAAGTCTTTTGTGGGTGGGCATTACACCCTCCCCCACTTAAAAGAGAGATCAGGATACGACCTGACCTCGAGTGGTGGACCTAACGGTTGGGTCCTTGGCCACTAGTGTGAGTCGCTAAGTTCGGGCGCCATTTGTAAAGAAACACTTTTTCTCGACGCCGGGAATCGAATCTGTAACGTTCACCTCCGGAGAAGCCGCTTGTACCGGTTAAGCTACGCCGACAGAGGATTTCTGTGCTTATTTTGAAGTCTTTTGTGGGTGGGCATTACACCTGGTCGATTCGACGCCCCGCGTTGCGGCTTCACAAATAGAGATTTTTGGCATGTAATATTGTTTTAGTGCTTCGTAAATTTATTCGTTTCTTTCTGTTGCAGTTTTCCAGGTATTCGAATATTTGGGAATTCGTACTTTTTATATCTTTTTTTCCTTAGTTGATTACATACCTTACTTGCTTTTTTTTTCTCTATGGAAAGTATTCTTGTTTCTTTCGAGATGTCTATTACGCTTTTTCTATTTTCAGACATATATTTTCGGGTTTCATTCTTGTTACGTTAGAATAGTAACATACTGTTGTATGAAATTTGTGATGTATTTGCGGGATATATACTCTTCCTTGTTTATTGTCAAACATTAACAGTACTTTACTTTCTTGCGCTTTTGTTACAGTATGGTCTAAATACACCGTCGAGTCACATTAATGTGAACAGCAGCTAATATCCGGAGTAACCGTCGTGTGCAACACAAACGACACGTAGACGGGCTGAGAGTGATTGAACAGGGTTCTGGAAGATGTTCACAGGGATATGGAGCCATGTTGACTATAGTGCATCTGATAGCTATTGGAGGGTGCGTCGTGGAGGATCCGTACATCGAATAGCGCAATCAAAAAGGTTCCACATATGGTCAATTGGGTTTAAGTCCTGGCAATTTGGGGGCCAGAGAATCACTGTGAATTCTTCCTCCTCTCTTTCAACCACTCACATACAATTCTAGCTGTGTGAGACGTCGCACTGTCGTGCTGGACGATGGCGTCTGTCCCACGGAATACAATACAATATGCATGCACGGTTGTACCTGATCTGTAAGAATGGATGCATACTTAATTTAGTCCATTGGAGCCTTTCACATGGATGAAGGGAAACATTCCCCCACAAGTTTGCATTCTTCCAGTAATTGTTGAAGGGTGTTGGTCCTCCGTTGTTTCTCGCAGAATACGACAACTTCCATCGTTTGAGGCAGCACAAAACGTGACTCATCGGAGAAGGTAACCTTTTGCCAATCCGTGGAGGTCCAATGCAAGTACTGCGTCTTCCAGCGATGAACCAACGATGGCATAGGTACAGTCACCATCCGTCTGCTGCGGACGTCCATACACATCAGGCTTTGTTGCACTGTTCTTTTAGACACACTTCTGGTAGGAACTCGATTGAATTCGGAAGTAAGTTACTCCACTGCAGCGTGTAGATTGACCCGACCGCACCGTCGTAGCTTGCGTTCACCTCTGTCATCTATGGCACATGGTACTCCGCAGTTCCTACGCCGCTTACTCGGTATGGTACCATTTTCCCATGATCGATACACTTTAACGACGGTAGAACGCGAACACTACACAGGTTCTGAAATACTACCACCCTTCGCCCGAAAGCTGAGGGTCGCCCTTTCTTAAAGTACCATAAATCGCTCCTTTTAACCATGAGAGCAACGTTTTATATGTTTATCGAACGGGTAGAACACGCCTTATATATACCCATCGAACCTACTTCTGATACGTGACTTTTTCATTGTCTCTTCAGTGCTGACGTTATAAAGAAGACTTACCTTTTTCTAGACATCGAGATTTGAAGATTTGAATTTACGGATCTGTTAGCTCCTAAGTGACCGCTTTATCGATTATGCTATGCCGACAGGTATCTGTATATTTTTGAAGTCTCTTGTGGGGAGAACCTTACAACGTTAAAAGCAGACGATGGCCGCAATAATGAGACTCGCCTATGCATAAATTAATTTATATAATGATTTTAGCAACACTAGCACAGTTTAACTTACATAGATTTATCATTTCTCATGCTAGATCTTGGCTGTTAACTTGGTCAGGATCAAGTCCGTAATCAGAATGATGGTAATATATCAACTAGCTTAGAAACGTATGATCTTCTGATAATCGTTCGTACCATGTTCTTATTTGTGTTGTCATGTGTTTGTTCACATGATGATGAACCAGGATCTTCATGATGAATTAGGATCCAGTGAGTGTAACAATTTAACCCTTCCCTTCGCTCTTTAACATTTACTAACCACTAGCGCAAACATATAACATCGGTACTCGTCTCCAATGGACAAAAAAATAGGTAGAATACCGCGTAATTAGACGAGTGGAGTGGCAACAGATAAAAAGCAACATTCCTGAAACGTTGAGTTATTCTGGTAATTCTGGTTATTCTGCTTGCAGAGCCCTGCGTTCTCGGCTGTGTCATTTTTGGTAACGCCGCTTCGACTTAAGCGGTGTGATATAAATTTTAATTCTGCGACCGTAGTGGTATAAGCACTATCTCTGGTACACTTGTATATTGTGTGAAATTAAGTGTTGCTTTTGTACCGGCAAAGATAGTATATTTACGTATCTTCAAGTTCCTTCTTGGAACTGTGATTCTTCATACCTGCGAGCTGAAGGAAGTCAAAACTAACTGATGTTTATGGTATAAAGCCGGATCTACGGTCGTAATATTAATTACGGATCTTTTATGATGAGTAATTTAAATTTATCAAGCCATTTTAAAAGGCCTATAAGGTGACAAAACTAAAGACTGAAATAAGTATACGAAACTTAAAGTTTCGTAAAGATTTAAGGTGACTTAAGTACAAATAGTACTTCATTGAGTTTTTGACTTGTAATTTACAACGTATTTGAATTTGTTGCAATTATTTTGACATTTGATTTAAACTGCAAATTAGCACTTAGTTTCGATTTTTATGTGTTGTTTGTCAAATAAAGGGTTGCTTTAAAATTTTACTTTAGTTCTCTTCCCAAATTAGCAAGTTTGCTAATTCAAACTTACGTTCATTAAGTTCGTTAAGTTAAGTAAATTGAAGTTTATTTATTTTTGTGTTGGGTAAAAACACCCCTGTAGTGGATTCATCATAACATGTCTGATAAACTTTCGTGTAAATCGAAATCCATTCGAGCAGCAGAATCTTTGCTATCTGATACCGAGTGTGTTGAGACCTTTAACTTTACTACAGACCCGTTGTTCCACATGCGAATAAAGCCGGTGCGTCATAACAGGGCATTACGGACAATCTTCATCATGAATTAGGATCCAGGACAATCCAGGATCTTAGTGTAACAAAACAATTTCCTTTTGATTTGCATATACAAGTACAGTTACAAATGAGTAGCTTTAATAATTTTTCTTTTGCAGTTCAAATCCGGTGGCAAGAATGATGATTTTCATATTCCTTCATGGCTGTAGGAGTGGACACACCAGTATCAACAAATCCATTTGGCGACCCAGATGAAGATGAAGAACAGCAAACTGAAGAGAAACCAGCTGGTTCTGTAGTAGCGCAAGTACCAAGTACGACGGTGGTTCCATTTGTTCGAGTCCCCATCCTTTTAATATGCACTGCCCTTGTGTTCATACTGCTGGTTGCTGGCACAGCAGCAACAGCATTATCATTCCCTCCATCACGCGGTGATCAAAGTGTCAGTCCAATTCTTGATGGAGATTACAAAATCCTTGGTCCTTTGTTGCTTACTGCAGGATTGTTCTTGCTTACAGTGGACATAGCACTATGTGCTATACTCACACGAGAGGCTTACTATTCCTCGAGGACTGTTCAACCCTTGAACAATGCGTGGAGTTCTCACAATCCTGTTCCTGTTTCGCTGGTTGGGGGCCCGTTTTACATTGCTACAGCTGCACCCGCAGTTACACCAACACCTTTTGCACCATTCCATACTTCACCATGGATTTATCCTAATGCACCTATGGAGGAGTATCCTGTCACCAAGACTGCACAGCCAAGAGCAGCTACCGCTACTCTCTCAAGAAGTACTCAACCACCTTATAATCCCGATTTAGATATGTCGGCCGGCGGAGCTTGATTTTTGGTGATAAACTGGACAAAAATGTAATTATTAAAATTACAGTACAGAAATAATGGAAACATATCAGATCATTGATTTGTATGCGATAAGAATCATGTTCTCAATCAAGGAAACCGTAACTACTACCAATATTTATTTTAAAATGCAGATATATTCTCGTAAATTGGAAAAATAAATTGAGTGTTTGTGTCACAATATATTTATTAGTTTAAATTTTTTATTCAGAGTACAATATATTGTGTACCAAACCTTTCCATTTTCGGGGTGTCCTGCGTATACGAAATTCAATGTCGGCGTCATAATAGTAGTGAAATTATATTTGGTTGTAAATAAGCAAGTTGTGGTCCAAAACGTCAAGATATACACTGGTGGAGAAAACTTAATAACGAATAAGAAATGGTCATGTAAATAAAGTTGAGCGCGTGTGGTTGTAGACCAAAAGGGAAACAATAGTATCGACAGCATGTTCAACGTGCTTTAATATAATTATCATGTTGAAAGGAAGTTACACATGGTGTCAAAAAAAAGGTGTTTTGTAAAATGTGCACATTGGTTAATGACATGGTTGTACAAAGTATGTGAAATACGGACAAAAAACAAGCTTCAGCGTCATGTCAGCAAGGGGTATGGCTACCGTGAAGTGCGATGCAACTTTGTACGCCACGTGGTTCACTCACAACAACGTGATCCAGGAACCATTGAGACAAGTTCTCCCATTTCTCTTTCACTGAAAGGCTGATTTTCTCCTTGTTTGTCGGTGGAAATTTTCGACAAGCAGTACATTTTCCCTAAGCATCCCATGCATTTTTGAAGGGATTCAGGTCCGGTAAAGTTGCTGACCAGACTATGCGATGAATATCCTCGCTGTCAAGGCATTCCTCCACAGCCAGTGAGCAATGACAGGAAGCGTTGTCATCCATAAAACGAAAGTTTTCACCCACAGCACCTCGGAAAACTCGCACATGTGGGAGCAGAACGTCAACAGTGTACCGTTGGCTGGTCTTTGCCCCTCGGTCATGCACATACAACTCCATACTGCAGTTGACCATGATGCTGGTCCACACCATAATACTGCAAGTCGCATTTTAATGCCTTTCCTGAATATTTTCGGGACGATAAGCACTTCTCGCGCCACATCATTTGCCGTGCAGAATCAGACGGTAGACTAAATCTACTCTCATCTGAGAAAAGCATGGAAGCACAGTCGTCATCAATGCAATTGCAATGCAGACGACACTATTGGGCGCTACGGAGACCACTCGAGAGCGGGACACACTCAACAGGTCTTCGGGTAAACAGTCCTTTCTTCCGCAGACGTCTTGCAACAGTTTTATGGGATATCTGAATTCTTGTGGCTGCGTTTAACTGACGTGCCAGGTCAGCAGCTGTGCTGTCTCTATTTCTTTTCGCTGAAAGAACAATATATTGATTTTCTAGGGACGTCATATTGCTAGGACGACATGCACTTTTGGGCCTGCTGCACATTCTACTAGTTTCAAATGCTGCCCATAGCCTAGAAACGATACTGTACTCGATGTAAAATTCACGAGCAACATCTGTTATTTGCCGCCCTTCTTCTAGCTTTCCTATTATTCTCCCTATTCTCTCATGAGTGAAATCATCTATAAATGATGACTAGAAGACATGTCCAGAATTTCCAGAATTTAATATTGTATTACTTCATTCGTTCCCCTCCTAATTTAACATCCAAAGAAAATTGACTGCCTGTGCCAATTTCCTGGAATCGAACAACATCGTCCCGGCAATCGGAGAATTCTGCCCCGTGACCGATATCTGCTTAACTCAAAAATTTGCATAAGTTTTACAACACAGATTACATCACAAATTCCTGCAACTTTCAACAGGCTGATGTGGTTCAATTTCTAACGGTAATCGTTGAAAATAACATCGGTCTTTACATTTTGTCCACCAGTGTATATATCAGAGAACATTATTTTCTGCAGTCGAAGTGGACCAATACTTTAGTCGGTCTTCCCATCACATCACTCATTAATCTTCAGACTAGTCGACTCATCAGCTACACTACCTAGCAAAGAAAATGCAGCACGATGAAAGAACAAGTAGGATGAGATGAAAACTGACATAAAAACGGAGATTTAAGATCCAAATAAGTGATCTTTCTTTCTTGACTTTAATGCATTACAGCGGTGAGATACACAGGATGATTAGTAAGAAGCAATGCCACTTCTTCCGGCGATGAAAGCTGCAACTCTACGAAGTAGAGATTCAATCACAAAGAGCACAATTTGCTTTAGGTTAACTGATGCACTTGCATTACATAATTTTGATAAAGTAAATATAAACAAATTGAAACTGAATGATAAATTATAAAAAATATAAAGAATAAAAATAAATTTCTCTTTAAAATTTAAGGATAAAATTGATAGTAGAAATATAAGAGGGAAATATTTGAACTGTTAAGGTTTGCGGGATAGGGTTACTGATTTAAAAAGTTTGTTACACTTTCAAAGCATATGAATAATCATCATTGGGTTGACCTAACACGCGGTATCCAGATTTTGCTGTTCAGAATTATCCTTCTTGTCGACATGATAAAGAAGTTCTTTTGTAGCAGCCAATGGATTTCTTGGGATGATCTTGAGCTGATAGCGTTGGTGGATGGTCTTGAATCAGTTTATAAGGTGAGGATTTCTGAAGTGAGAGAGAACTCATTTCCTTTGTTTTTTTGAAGTCATGCTGATACTTTTGAGGTCTTGGATGTAGAAGTCTTTATGGTATGTGTGTCTATTTGAGGTTGTATGTTGCTTGATGCCTGGTTTTTCCGTTCTTGTAAGAAAATCCTCTGGTAGTTAATATATTTATGAAGGATGGTTCTACTTTTGTACCTTAAGCGCTGCTGGTAATTAGCTTTGTCTTTCTTTTGAATATACGTTTTGTTGGGAGAAAGAAATAGGATTTGTAGGCCTAAATAATGTTTTTTTTTTAAAGTTTCACCAACTTGTGGTTGGAAATGATTCATTGTAACGACTAATATATTAACACCTCTTTCTTCACTAACCGTTTAACCGCGCGTGCAATAAATTAACATGTTGACAGCTCCGCCGTCAAGTCAAGGGAATAAATAAGCTAAGGGACGGAACGTCACGAGTCAATCTTCGCTGAAGGCGAACGTGCCTGTCGATAAGAAGCTGCCGTCCGCAGCACCGATAAACAAGATAGTGCTCTAGCGGGGATTAAAGAATCCACCGCCCAATTCATAACGTGGACGCAAGAAGCAATCTGCTCCACGCAATTTTCATCTCAC
>JJRW01S0000341.1:163077-173829 GCA_001188405.1 Loxosceles reclusa
CATATATAAGAAATTAGATGCACGTTTATTACAAATATGCTAATTTCCAAAACAATGCACTCACCATGAGGGAATTGTGGCTTTTCTGCAAAACTCAGAGGAGAGGTATGTCTGAAGCAGATATATACAAATGATTAGAGTCGCGATACACGTAGATGCACGGGCTGTTCACCACAGGGCATACTAGGACGTCTTGTATTGCACCATAAAACGGAACTCGGAGGCTAGATATCTGTAGTTTGCTGTTGGGGAGGATTCTTGCATCACTGGATATGCCTTTGATATGCAGGCCAAGGTAATTCGCTTAGGTTAATGAGTTTACAAGCGGCCGCATAATTAGATTGCGAGAAGTTGAATGATCCCATCGACGAATTGGATGGCACACATAAGACTTTCTGGTCAGACCGCGAGGAAAGCGTTGGAATCAATGGGTGCGAAGGAATATTCACTCATGGAATCAAGTTGAGGATCCCCCATCAACAGGCCATCAGCGTCTGATCCTTACGACAAGCACAGACACGTCCAACTGCTTAATTTCCTTTCATCCAGAGACAGGATGAACAATTGTTCAAGGTCTCCGTTTCTACCAGTACCATTTTCAAGCGGCTTGCGTCGTCGCTCTCCTAAGTTGCCCAGTATGTGTGCTACCATTCACAATGACCCCTCTTTCTATCTGATTTAGTTGATATCGTGCACGACGACTCCTACGGAAAGTAACCGGCTGACCTTCAGCGGTGAATCCTGGTTTAGTTTGAGCAGTGAAGAGTCTGGAGGCCCCCCTTGTTCAGCGCCTCAATATTGCCTTTTTTGTCGATCGTCACACCTCCACAGCAGTCGCAGTTATGGTCTGTGGGAAGTCATATAATAAAACAACAGTTTCTCCACTAGTCACAATCTCACGGTCAATTACTGCGCTGAGATATATTCAGGACATCCTGTAGCCACGTATGTTGCCCCTTCGAGGAAACCGCAAGCTGCATAGGTCTGCTCGACAGCTCCCGAAAGCTCAGCATGAGAATTAGCAAACCCCGCAGAAAATGTTGAACTCTGAGTGCTAACAGAGAAAATAAATATTGAGAACTTTCCAAGCTCTTTACGCGTCATGAACATTTAGCGTTCATCCCCAGTCAAGTTTACGTGAAAATCCAAATGCGAAGTAATCCAAATGAAATTCAAATTATGAAATCACCAATGTGTAAGTGCGAACTTATTTTAAGCAACTAGCTATTGAAAATAAAACGGAAAGTAATATCTAATGTCTGACAAGTTCCAAGAAAATACAAACTTTTTTTGTCCTTAAAGTGAAACTCTTGGCACATGAATAAAATTTGCAAAACCTCAAAATACTATTTAAAAATCAATTTATTACAAAGTTTAGTCAACCTTTTGAGTACTCGTATTAAAGCACTGCAATTTACGCACAAATTTTAAAGTCAATATAAATCCAATTAGAAATTAACGTTTCTGAAGAAACGTTAATTTCTAATGTTCCTACCAGTCTTAACAGGAACCGTGCAAAATTCATGGGCTGGAACTGTAATGAACCAGGCCAAGACATTTGCGTTCTAATTGCAAGGGGCTTCGTCGTGAAGAAATAAAGGAGGCCACTCCGGCACGCACAAGTGACAACCAGATTGACTTTGGAAGTGCCCCAGCTACAGTATTAGGAATCACTTCATTACACGGAGCCGATAACAGCCTGCATGCTGATGGGAAGATCTACGATCTAAATTGTAGAATGCTGATAGCATGGATGTCAACGCCACTCTATGTGCGCCCTCGCATCTGTCACCAGCTTCCACATCGACCATCGTGGAAGAGTTCGTCATCAGCTATCCTCAAGACAGTGAACGGTGGGCAAGCTCGTGTTTACGGGACTGTAACGCTAAACATGAGCATTAAGACCCAAACGTAGAATCATAGTAGCTACATTGCCGACATCACCGATAAGTGCACTGTAAGCCTGGACTTCGCAAAAGTTTATCATCATAGACCTCTCGTGCAATGTACTGTGTGCCTCCAAAGAAGTGTGTCTGCCATCGCAACCAATTTCTGCCGTCCAAATTTCACCAAGGGCTAAGTGCATGATTCTCGGACTCATTTAACATCATACTGGCACTTTCATACTAGCCGTAACAGTCAAGACGGCCTCTCAGTAAATAATATCATCGTGACATGCGCAGTGATCAATACCTCTTCATCTGTTATCCAAGTCCGTGTCGCCAATATCAGTGACTGTTCAAGAGTTTTTAAGAAAGGCACCGTCACCGACTACTGTGATTCAGTGACTTTTATACACCGACCTGAAACTTCAAGTGCAACTGAGTGCAACATGCACAAGAAAGAAGAAGTTAACGAAATAATCAATGACATTTCAGAGAACGATGTGACAGAAGCATCTTCAAGTTCTTGGGCTTCACCAGCAGTTCTGATGAAAAAGAAACACGGCTCCACCAGATTTTGTGCTGATTCCCAGCAACTAAGTGATTTGATACAGAAAGATAGCTATCCTCTGCAAACAATCGATGAAACTTTAGCGTACCTTAACCAGATCGAAGTCGTTCTTAACCTAATAAACGGCTATTGGCAGGTGGAGATCCATCCAGAAGATCGTTTAAAGGCAGCATTCACCACAGGAAACTGATTGTGGAATTTCAAAATCGTGCCGTTCGAACTCTGCAACTCTCCTGCCGCCTTTGAGCGTTTGATGGAAACGACATTAAAAGGACTTACGTGGCAGTCATGCCTAGTATATTTAGATGGCATGGTACTTCTCAGTAAGGACTTTGATGAATTACTAATGACAAGAAGGTGCTGTCAGGATTGGCCAAATCCGGACGAAAAACCAAATCCTTTACGACAATTCATGATGTAGTCCGACGGTCAATGTTAACTCTATCAAAGATTAATATTTTAACAAGTGAACAAGTAAATAATGAAATCAAAACCTCTCAATGAACAATAAATAAAAATTCAAGATTATAGAGTGAAAAACTTAAACGTCAACCTCAAGGTAAACAACTAAATGAATTTACTGCTTGCCGTTTTATTTTGTTTAGATACATGCATTATGACTCAGTTTAATGTACACTTGGATAAAAAATATTACATCGAATTAAGTTTGTGAACGTAACAGAAAAAACCAAAAAAACCGAACAACGTCACTACAGGGAGTGAGACCGTTTGCGTGATGTCAGGTAACCTTAGTATTTACCGTAGAATACCCGTAATTAGTTAGTGATTTATCATCTTCTTTTGGGTATAAATTTTGCCAAATGTATGTTATCTTTACTTGCTTTGCGCACAATCTTAATTTGCTTGATTTAAAAAAAAAGTTTAAATTGCGCTAATTTTCGTGCCACTGACGTGATTAATTGCGGTTAATCCTAAAAACCCACTTCAAATTTATTTTTTTACACTTTTTCCGATAAAATATAATTAATTTGTACTAAAGCAATTTTTCAAATATTCACACCAAAAAAAATTACTCGTGTTTTCCGATATTTTTTTAAGCATTCAATTAGCAAAACGAAGCATACAAAAATTATTTGTTGCACTCTTTAAAGAAATAGCATAAACTATATGAAGATTCCTAGAAATAACCAAAATATATCGGAAAAATCGAGAACGAAAATCTACAACTTTGCTGCGTGAAGTTACAATACCTACTTATTTTAAGCATATGCGCGCATGTGCGTAATCAAGAAAACGTGAGGAGGGGAAGGGAATTCGGAGAAACGCCCAATATAATAATAAAATTAATGCTAAATACACATACAAATAAATAATTAAGGACATATATGGTGTTTTGCTCCCTGATGAACTGGGTCTGCCCTGGTGAATATTTGCCTATAGAGCTGACACCATTATCTGTATTTCTATATGCGGAAATTTTTCCCTTAGTAATATTGTTTTATGTTAGCTTATTTGACAGTATGTCATTTTTGTTTAGCTACCCTTTAACAATATATTTTGCAGCCAAATCCTTCTGAACAAACTGATAATAATACAATCAAGATTAGAACGTCAAATTTAGAAACATTTTACAAACATAAGCAAATGAATGTTATACCTCACATTAGGGTGACTTTAGTTGGAAAAACAGAAGTTGATTCTGCAATAAATACGTTAAGTTACTTGAGTTGGGTTAGGTAATTGAAGTTTGTAAAGAAAAACTTTATTATGTCGACGCCGCGATTCGAACCAACGGATCCGCCATCTCTAAAGTGACCGCTCTACCGGTTGAGCTAGGCCGACGGGGTAACTGAGTAGCTTATATTAAAGTCATTTCTGGGTGGACATTACATCCTTCCCCCTTCATGAAAAATAAGTCCAAGTAACGACCTGACCTCGAGCTGTGGACCTAACGGTTGGGTCCTTGGCTCCCTAGCGTGAGTCGTTAAGTTCGGGCGCCATTTGTAAAAAAACACTTTACATATGTCGACGCCGGTATTCGAACCAAGGGATTTGTCATCTCTAGAGTGGCCGCTTTGCCAGATAAGCTACGCCAACGGGGAAACTGAGTAGATAACATTAAAGTCATTTGTAGATGGACATTACAAGTTTAATACCACAGGACTTCTAAAGCCATGCTTCGCTTAACACAAAGTAAGCACGAAGATCCAAGCGGATCGGGCACGTCGGAAATGCTACGTCATTCCCCGTAGTGACAAATGTGAGCTCCTGAGCGGAATCGGAAGAGAATTTAATAAGTGTAAGGACGTTCTCCTCTTCCGAACGTTATGCAGATAGCTTTACCAACGAAACGTTTTATAAAATATGGAGTCCGCAGCGAACGATAAAATTAAGAAATGTGACAAGGGTCTGCTCCATGGCTCCGGCAAGCTTCACAAAATGTTCATTTCTGAGCACAAACAATGTCAGAAGAGAAATCATCAGAGCACTTTAAACTCTTTACTCAACAAGGACGTTTTACGCTCATGTTTACTCAAATTTTAGAAATCCAAAATAAATTAATATAAACAAAAATCAAGTATCTGTATCTTCAACTTAATTAAGAAACTGAAATATAGTGATTAGCTATGAACGGAAACAGAAAGTAAGGTCAAAAGAATTTGTTTATTTAGGTAAAAAAAATTATACAATCGAATAACGAAAACTTTTCCTTATTTTTGTGTTTCCTGGGATATAAATTAATTTTTTGCAATTTCCAAATATATAATTCAAAAATCTAATTTCGCAAGAACACGAAGTGACTCGTCAACTATGTGTACTTTGTAAAATACTATAAGTTTTACCATACAATTTTACTTTAATTAATTCAACTCTAAATTTAATACGCTTCATTTAAAGCATTAACGTTAAGTTTTAAATTTTTATATATCACACTAAGGCCTTTGTAGGCTTATTAAAAAGTAAGTTCATTTGTCTAAATCTCTTGAAACGACCACTGTCAAACCCTTGATTCAATTCTGCTGTACGTTGAATAAACGTATAACGTGACTAAATTCCATGACCGATTTGAACACGTTGAATACACTATTTAAGTACTTAGCTTCACTTTATGTACTTTATTCGACCTCTTTTAGGTCTCGATTAAAAACAACATTATCTCGGCTTTTCCTCGAACGGGGGATGGGGGTGCTAAAGAGACAACATTTCTTTAGACGTTTGTTCTGCCAGTCATTGTCGACGTGGCTTTCGTTTCTAACGCTCAATCTTTCTCGCCGAGGCGTATGGGCACGTTTAGTCTTTGGCTGTTTCATGGAAATGTGTTGAAGGTTAGTTGGGTGGACATTAGCAATGAATAAATAAATAAATTTATTACATCAGTTTACATTACCTTTATACAGTGCACTTTCCTCCATTTCTTATTACACAAAACAAAGTAAAACATGTTGCAGAACCTCATACTCTCACAATCACATTAATAAACTGAACAACGATTTAACAAAAGATCGACATCTCCACTATTATTTGTACTATATTTTACCAAAACTACTCCTTTGTACAATACTATGCAAAACAACTTTACAATAACGCAATAGAATATTATACAAAAATTACATAGTCTTACGTGAAACGTGAAACCGATGCGGTGGCGCGAAGAAGGTCCCTCACTAAGCACCCGCCTTGTCCGCGCCACCTTACTACCCTACTACAGTCTCTGTAATTATGAATTATGTCGAGCTATTATACACTGACAAACTTCATTTTCCTTACCTTTGTTAAAAAAAAGCCGTAAATAATTACATTTGCGGACCCCATCCGGCAGTGCGTTCCATAAATGTGTTCCTCTTGATTGTATACTTCTTACATTTATAGTAGATCTAACAAGGGGCGGAACCAGGACTGCACCTGTCCGAGCTGGACGTCCTCCATATCTAACAGTAAAGGCGAAATATTCTTTATACAGTCCAAGCTTTATGATTTTGTACATTAGTATCGCCATTCTATAAATAATCAGTTGATTTACTGACCGCATTCCCCTATTAAGATTTATCTCATGTGAATATTTCCATTTCCCCTTCTTATCAATGATTTTACTCTCCTTTGCAATCTTTGCAACTATCTATATTTGATTTTGTTGTATTACACCATAACAGATTACAATAAGTTAGATGCGGTAATATTAATGTCGAATAATGCATATAAACTATCTTTGATGTAAGTGTACCAGATAAATATGTCAATACTCCTATTATTTTGTTTATTTTTCGTGACTGGGTATCTAAATATTTATCCCAATTTAAATTGTTTTGAAGTGTAATTCCCAAGAATTTTATCTCATTTTACCATTCCCAATCCCATATCCAAAGAGATATTAACATCATTTGGGATTCTTTTTCCTTTTACAAGCAAACAGAACAAACAGTAAACAAAAACAAAATGAAACTCATCAACAGGCAAAAGCCTGCCATGATTGAGTATTCGTCAAAAAACACATAAAATTGCGGAGACCTTCTCCGTGATCATATGCATAGCACTAAGCGTAAATTAGGGAACGGAGTTCCCTCGTCCAAATACAAAAACAAATGAACAAGAAATGAAGAAATCACAATCTCACGGAATACCCATAGCTCCGGAGAGACTGATTTTCCATTTAAGCTACGCCGACAGGGATATGGACAGCTTATTATCGAAATTTTTTCTGAGGAAAATCTTACAATACTTAGAAAAGAATGAAACAAAAGTGTCAGTGCACACTACGAAATCTACTTTCGCTACAAATGAACATAAAAGAGTCAACTAAATCAACTGCAAATAAACACTACTTATGAATGATACAATGGAAAGTTCTTCTTAGCGCCATTTACTGCGCAATATAGACGTTTTTTTTCTTGATGACTAGTTTTGGCAGTTATTGCCGACAACCGAAGGAAAAGAACTTTTTATCGTCTTGTATACATCTACACCGCCACAAGAGCTGTTAGGACTTACGCTTAAGTATAAACACTGCTTAGTTGCAACAAATGACGCTTAAATCTCTTAGCAGTTAAGTGAATAGGACGTAAAATTGCATTCATTAAGATGTGACTCGGTTAGGACAGCAGTGAACTCGCGATTATACTGAACTAAACAAAATTAAATGTACAACCAAATAAAGAATGAAGTTTCAGAGAAACATACACACATTTTTGCAAACTGAAAGACTAAAACCTCATTTCCCCGAAGTAAAGTTAATGGAAAGTTAAGTTCATCACGCTCGAAACGTACCAAATAAAAAAGGAAAGAAATCGGAGGACCCAAACCCTTGGTTTGTACCCCCTGCTTTCAAATCAATTATTCAATTTGTATACACTAAATTGTAAAATTGCCAGATAGTGCAAGACAGTACTGAGCCCTTTTTCAAGATTACGTTGACATTCTCAGAGTACATCGATAAATACCCAGTGTTCAGTGTACAACCTAATATTTCCCACGCTGTAAAGAAAAACTGCCTTTTGAAGACACCGAGATTCGAACCCACTCATCTGTCATCGCCTGAGTGACGGCTTTACCGGTTAAGCTATGCCGAAAGGTATCTGGGCAGCTTATTTTTCGGAAGTCTTTTCTGGGGTAAGGGGAACCTTACATCTTCTTTAAAGTTTAGAAAGGAGTCAGGTTACCTCCTGATCTCGAGTGGTGGAAATAGCGGATGAGTTCTTGGCTACTGGTGTGAGTCCATAAATTCGGGCGTCATTGTGAAGAAAAACTTCATTTTTGTCAACGCCGGGTTTCGAGCATACGCATCTTTCCTCTCCGCAGTCACCGCTTTACCGTTTACGCCAAGATGACAAGTATCTGGGTAGCTTATTTTTCGAATCTTTTGTGTAGGATGGGGGGACCTTACAACGCTTACACGCGCCTATACACTGACCAGTGACTTCCTTTTTACGCGTGAATTGAGGGCCCCTGGATAGTGCAGAGTGCACTTGACACAGTGGGAAAGTTGTTGAGTTCCGGAAATACCGACGGATCGCCCCCCTCTACTCTTTGTATGTATAATGAACATGGCTTGTGAATTGCACAAATTTGACAATTTGACAAAGAGCAAATTGTGGAAGCCGCCAGGTTCGGAACAAGTATCTCGGAAACAGCAAAGCTCGTCAATTGTTTGCGAGCTGACATCGTTAGTATCTATCAAAAGTGAACGAACAGCGGTGAAACTGTCAATAGACGCCAAGCCTTTGGGCGTCATCAACGAGTGTGGTGGTCGGTGGCGTTTCCTCCTAGAAAAGCGAAGTAATTAGTTAGTGGACCAGCTGTCAGCTGAATGCAAAGACGGGCAAAGGACAAGTGTTTCTGAGCACGTTCCTATGCGTATTTGGCGATATTAAGAGCAATGTTGAAATGCTTTCATTTTGTCGACGTGTCTTGTTTGCTGTGTGAATATCAAAAGAGTCTCTCGGCAGTTGCCGTGATATTATCCGCGCGGATTTTGGTGTGTTGCTGATTAAAAAAAACAACTAATTTCGACATCATAGTAATGCAACAATTTAAATTTAAAGAGCCATCATTACAAAGTGAATTTTTAATAACACTATTGTAAGCAACGAATTATTTTCAAAGCTAAGTAGTTCATATTTGGGCTCAGCAATAGTGTGATCCCTTGTATTTATCGCTCGCAATAGTTAAAAAGTTCTCAAACTAACGAACTCACGTGTCTTTCATTTCGACTATGTTTCAATGACGTGCGGATGGCATGATAGTTTCCACAGTAAACTGTTCGTTACAATTGGTATCAATGAACGGGTTTCAGAACTCGGACTTTGCCTCTGTTTGACTTTGACCTGAGGAAATGGCATCACATCACGAAGTCTCCATACATAAACGCATAAATAACCCAGTCAATAGGATTTTCGACGTTGTAGCAATCTTACTAACCATTTCCAACTCTTATTAACATAAAACCAAACAAAGAGTCAAAATTAATTATTCATCCGCCTCTGCAGCAGGAAAAAAAAAAGAGAAGGTAGGAAAACAAGGTTATGAAACGTCATGGAATGACAGTGTGTGAAACGGTATGAAAGAACGGAAGCTTACTTGCTAAACAAAAAAACGGTTTTAGCAAAAACATTGAAAACCTTTAAAAATAGTTTTATTGAAATTGAGAAACACTATACAGAGCAGAACTTTTTTAAAGGGCCTCAAACTTTGTTACTGAAGAATCTAAATCAAGAAATAATTTTAAAAAACCCGATCTTACTTGAAAATTTGACCTCCTTTGAGTCGAGAAGACCTTTGTGGAAAACACCATAGTGAAAATTTATTGGTTCTCTACAAGATTATACGGAAGGCTTACTTGCAAACTAAATAAAACTTACTTTTTTCTAAGTCAAAATAGCTAACGTTTTAAAAGAGACGCAAAAAAGTATAAACTTAAATCTGTGATAAAAAGTATTTTCATAGTACCTTGATTTTGGCAAAATGAGATACTTGGTTGTTACTATTGAAAATTCCCTTCGTAGAGATTACCGTTGATTTGTTTGGCTTGTATTAATGTGCCAGATTGTGTACCCCTGTTATCAAGATTTCATTTGTTCTGACTTTGCTTTCTTGTATTATGGCATTTGTCTTAATTGTTTATTAGACTTAAATAAAAAACCTATTTAAGACTCAATTTCTGTTTTTCTTATAGCAAAGTACTGCTATTTAAGTAACGTTTAGTTAAGTTTTATTCAGTGAATTCATTTTTTGAAGTCAAAACTCAAAATGAGTTTCAAACGATCCTGTAGGGCTTCAAGCCTTAAACGCAGTGAACGTTTTATTTTTAGATGCACCCAGTGTACAAATTGATAAGATTGCTGCAGCTTCTCCCCCCTCATGCTGAGTTATCTGCGGCAATCAAACAGAACCTTGCAAGGTCTACGACGTAATCGCAAGCATAAAGAAACTGAAAGGGAAGTAGGCTGGGCACATCATTAGAAGGCACGATAACAAATGGGTAATACAAGTTCTTGACTGGCTACAAAAAAATGAGGATCGTTCCAGAAAGCGACTACATACGAGATGAGTGGACGCTAGCACCAAATTTGTTGGAGTCATTTGGAAAAGATGGGCTGTGGATCACAAATATTGAAATCTTGAAGAGGCATTTATCCTGCAGTGGACTGATAAAGTGTGCTGCTGTTGGTGATATAACGTCGCGGGCTAAAAGTATTAAAGGTTTGATACTTCCACTAGGATTGGTTAGCTATTTGGTTCTTTTGAGTTTCAAATACAAATACAAATACAAAATGAAAGTCAGCAACAGGCAAATGCCTAGCATGGCTGACCATGTCTAAAAATCCATAAAAGTACGGAGATCCT
>JJRW01S0000343.1:164815-175094 GCA_001188405.1 Loxosceles reclusa
GTGGCACGAAAAATGCTTCTGCTGTTGCATGTGCAAGAATCCAATTGGAACAAAGAGCTTCATACCAAGAGATAATGATATATATTGTACAGGTTGCTATGAAGAAAAGTATGCCACCCGGTGCATAAAGTGCAACCAAGTACGTCTTTGTTTTCTTTTTTTAATTTGCAATTTTGATTTGTAAACGTGGTATTAAGCAAATTTCTGTGCATTTTTGTACTGATACAGTATTATATTCATACAGTATTATACGGTTCGGTGAAACTTTTAACCGAAATATCTGTAATTGCAGTATATGTCCCGTAAAGACTGCATAAACTCTAAACACCTGGAAACCTCGCTCAGAGTGCGTAAAAAGTGTCCAAAGAACCATACCTCTACGACCCGTAGTTTTCAAAGAAAATGTGAAAGACAATGCGTGATGTCACATCTGGTGGCGGAAAAAAAAGATTTATTGGCAAGAACTCACGAAACATCGTTACTTGCAGTAAACAACAATGCTTACAGGAGTAGGGGCTCAAAGTGACCATCGCGCTATCGAGGCATGGCTGTGCACACCTTGGAATGACTGCTTAAGCACAATCCAACAGCATGTTGTCCACGAAAGTGAACGCAACATTAAGACTAGCAACTAACTTACTCTCTGTAGCAAGTGGGATGATACACTAATTCCTTCAGATGGCCTCATAAAAAGAAAAGTGTCAGATCTGGCGAACGTGGTGGCCACTCGACTGAACCCCCCACGTTCAATCTGTCCATTTCCCCAAAGGAATCTACGGATCTAGAGGTATGGTTCCCCTTTGGGTACATTTTATGCACTCCGAGCGAAGTTCCAAACTGTGCAGCGTTTATGCGGTCTTTAGGGAACATCTTCTATATAGAACATTGCTCAAGACCGTAGCAAATGGTTTGCATTCCAACAGATTATACAGCTTCTAAGGCTGAAGATATTGACAAACCGATAAAACTCCGTAACCCTTGCAGAGCAAATTTTACAGAGCAGGTGTTCGGAAACAAGGAATCTCTGATTAAATATTTGCATTTGGCTTAAAATAAATGATCTTTAGGACGAGTTATGGGTAATAGAAAAATTCCTAAGTTTGTGATCCTTTCGTCACGAGTTTGGAGAAAGTTGAAAGCTTGTTCTTGCAGATTTTGTCTTCTGCTGGGACTATCACGCACTCTTATTGCAGTTTAATCAATGTGAATTTGCAAACTTTCATGTAAAAGGAGTGTAAACCATGTACAGTAGAAGCTATGAGGTCCCCCCCAGAATAGACGTAGATAAGATGCTGCCCAGATACTCGTTGGTGTAGCTTAATTGTTAAAGCGGTAGCTCTGTAGCTGACCGATCCGTGGTTCAAGTCCCAGCGTCGACAAAGGACGTTTGTTACAAAACTCAGAGCGAAATTTTTCTTCCGTTGCCCGCTGCTGATTTGGCTCGTTTATTGGAATAACACAAGTCCTGCAAAGCTCATTACTGTGCGAAGTACAAGGACACCTTCATTATCTATTTATCAACTTACACCGTTAATTTGTCCAAGACCTCCTGAAAGGCTCGTGCATCAGTCGCAGAATAACTGATGCACATATAGTCATCAGCAAATTTATTGACAAATAATTGTGAACCCCTGCCTCTAAATCATTTACAGTAAATAAGAAAAGTAACGGCTCTAAAACCGACCCTGGCGGACACCACTAGTGAAAGAATCTTTTCAGTGTATTTTGTTGAGGGTTTTAGCTGCTTGTCAAGCCACCTAATTAATTTACTGCCAACCACCTTTAAGTTTCTTTAGCAGCTTACCATGGGACACCTTATCAAAAGCTTGCTGAAAGTCCATGCGAAAGAAAAATATTAGTAGCCGTCTGGAATCGAATCATAATTAGTAATCTACCACTTTAAAGTTCCTTAAGATATTTGTTCCGAGCACCGATATATATAGAAATGAACGTTAGATAATTCCCACCACAAATATAATTCTGCTAATCATACAAAGTAACTATGTTCTGTTGAAATAGAATATTTGGTGGTTTAAGAATCGAAGAATGTGGAGCAGTTGATACCACGTAAATGTGGTAGATCGCTGGTTCGATTCTAGGCCACCGTTGAATTATTCTATTTCTATCAAAACTCAGTCAAGCCAAATGGCGGACAATTATGGGAAGCAATTTGTCTTCTAGAAGGCATTTGAGCCGTGCACGATGTGGATAAAAATCAGCAGCTATAGGAGCAGTGCATTTTTGAACGTTTTAAGGGGTATAAAAGTTCAGTACGAGTGGCGATCGTTTTAATGCTATAACTAAACATCCTACTGGTACTCGCGAGGATTCAGTATCACAAAACGCATGACTTCACTCTGCCTTTGTTGGTACGGTACGTTCTCTCTCTCGCTCTCTCTTTAGGAGTTGAGCACCTCATACAGTACAAAGTCGCAATGTAAAGATACTATTTCACTTCTTGATCATTTTTTTTTCTCTAATGAATTAATAACGAAAAATTATGTTGCAAGAAAGATATGCATATTCATTATTCAAGTTTTTTTTTAAATCTTTGGCTTTGAATAGCATGCACTTGGACGAGGTGCATGACTTACTTCTAATGGCGGCACCCCCCCCCCATAGGCCATCAAATCATGATTTACATAGGCCATCAAAACAAATTTATTTCCTGTGCTATCTAGTAAAGACGATGTCGCCACTAGTCGTGCCTAAACGTAAATGAAACATATGTTGCTTCTCAACTATAATTTGATAATTACTGTTCCTCGCATGTTTGACATTTATAACATGTATATTGATGAAGCATGTTTTGTACTTGTAATCTGTTTTTCAGATCATTACCAGCGGCGGTGTGACGTATCGCAACGAGCCATGGCATCGGGAATGTTTCTGCTGCACCAATTGCAACACATGCCTTGCCGGGCAACGCTTCACTTCCAGAGACGACAAGCCGTATTGCGCCGACTGTTTCGGCGAACTCTTTGCTAAGAGATGCACGGCGTGTAGCCGACCCATTACTGGTGAGAGACTGTTTTAGAAAAGTCTCCAGTCACTATATGGTTTTTACACTGAAAGAATTAACAAAATTGTGTAAATGTAGATATATTCGCTTGAACAAAACTCTTATTAGATTACATGCGCACATAAATTTTAATCCACCATCCGTGAAATGGCGTAAAGATGAGTCGGATCCAAATCTACTAACCACTGTATCACCATCTATCTTCTGGTCTCAACACCCATTCACACAAAAACCAAGCTTTTCTTAGTGAGGAAAAACTCTTTTCGAAACAGAGAAGGGTTCTTACCGAGAGAAACTTCGAGAAAACCGAGAAGCGTTAGAGAACGAGAAAGTTTCGCTTAGGCGAAAACGACAAAACAAGAACACTCCAGAAATTTTCTAAGACATGGGAGGTAATTTAAGCCAATGGCAATTTTCACCTTAAAAAATTGTCATTTAAACACTTATTGACAATTTTGATTAGTTTGGCCTTACTTTAGAAATGTACTTTGAAATTTAAACCTGTTTTGACATGCTAAACGAAGTTACGCTTCCTGCTAGAAATTTAAAGGAAGTCCATGGGGGGTGTTATCCAGTCTGTTTATACTATACACTTACAAGAGACCGCCTCTCATGGCTCAACGAGGTCCTCTTAATAGCCACACCATCCTTGAACCGAGTGGCACTAAGTGCCACAACTGGATTGCATCGCCAAGTACACTATGAGTAAAATATAATTACAGTTCAAGAGCTTATGAAAATCAAGATCGTATCTCAAAGCAACGTGAAGGGGTTTCGAACCACGCCCCTAGGTTGCATTGTAAATCCGTCTATGGTGGATTCACAGTTCAAAATGCGAGTAGCTGTCCGCGGTTGCAGCTATTTACATCGTGTGCGTTTAGTATGAAACTAACCATATTTAATACTCTGATTTCGTTTGAGCTCCTCGCCAACAGTCTGCCTTCAAATAAGTGCATCGTCTTACCGTTTCATGCACAACGGCGCACACCATCTACATGTTGTAAAGAAAGGGTCACAAAGATATCATTAATGAAGTGAACTCGTCATCAGTGGCTAGGCAACCACTTGGTGGCGAGATGGTGAAATGGTATATCGATCGATTCACCTTATACACAGTGACTGCTCATCGATGAAATGTTAGTGTGGATCCACTAGCCGATTAATTAGGATATTATGTTGCGGGCATCGATATATATATATGCTAGCAGAAACTACAATTTAAATGTAGGTATGTTATGTTCTTTCTTGGAATTCATTCTGAACAAGGTAAGTATATATAATTTTTTCTTAAATGCGGGCCTGAACACGTGGTTTGCTGCTTCGTGACGGGTAAGATCAATAAAATTTACCCTCTCATATTTTGCGGCAAAATTCGCTGTCTTTCAAGGTAAGCTAACTGGAAATGTGGAAACAAACAAATAGATATTATTTCAGAATTTTTGCTTTATTGAACGGTTTGTATTCATTTGTTGTGTCTAAGTGCATTTCGTAAGAATTTTGTTAACTGTTTTATTACGTTGATTATTGAAATAGGTGAACATGAACTGTATTGTGATTATCGTGTAATTCTTATGCTGATGAATGCTTTTTCTAAGCGATATTATTTGTGGAATCTATAAATGCACCATTGTAATGAAATTCAAAATGAGATTTTAGGTATTATAAGTGATAAAAAGAAGAACGTGATGAAAACGCTTCATAATATTTCGTTAATGTCCTGCTTATGTTGCTGCATGATGTAAGTGGTTAATTTTACAGCACATATTGTTTCAAAAAAATTATATTTTATTAAGCGTCTTGCAGATGATAGATCTTTATCTAAATTTTACCTCAGGAGCGCTAAGAAAAACTGTATTAAATATTGAAAGAGAAATACTTGGTGGCATGTAAATTACAGTTTTCACTTGTTTGACGTAGGTTTTCTTCCACAAGTGCTTTTAATTCATCACTTTTCTTAGTAGACACGGATTTTGCAAGCTCTTGGTTATACGGATTGTAGTCTCCCCATATAAACTTTGTAACGTGTCGACCCTGCAGACAATCGAGTCCGAAAGACTCGAGATTTGTGATGCACCCACCTCCCTTTGGAGCATTGCGGCAACCCACGAAGGGACTTCAATTGATCAGGGCCTTGCTGATTCTCATCCCCCTCCTAAATGTTCGTTCCACTGTGTGTGTGTGAAACCATATCCCCAACAGCAGGACGTCACAGGCCCACCGGGGAATGAATCCCCCGCTTAGCCACTCTTTGGCTCTTGGACTCGAGTCTTCACCTTGCTGGAGTCTCGAACTCCGGTTCATCATTCTATGTGTAGAATGAGAGTGTCAGTGACCGTAAACAGCTCAATTCCTGTGGAGAACCCTGATAGAGACCTCCTAGGTGGCATTATGGTCACGACCAATACGGCTCATCGCACCTAGAGTTAATCCTCCTCGTCTGTTTTTTCTTTTGGTTGCGGGGCTTCTAAACGGCAGAAATTGTAGTCTATACACATAGCCAGTTCCACTAGCTCATGTCTCGCAGCCGAAGTTTGAATTACGATCGACGCTTCGCCCGGGAGCGAATTCCCCATGTCACTGCTTCTGTATGAGAGAATTCAAGTGCATAGTTACTTATGCTGCCGGTGGAACGCGTCGGAGATGGAAGATATTTTACCCTATGTAAATAGGCTGGAAATCTCTCTTTCATGACTGGTTACGACCCGTGTCACGAAATAGCCCAGGTCTTTGCACGTCATCATTCCCACCTTAGGAACGATTTCGTAGGTAAAGCGACCGGACGTGTCGAGGTGTCCTAACGCCTCTGCTACTCTCTCATCTTTCTCGAGATGAGCTGTCGCTTATACAGCGCTACTTGGTGGGACTCTCCAAGTAACTGTGATCAAGGGGGGACCAATCTTTGCTAGCTTATCGGCCAACTCATTACCCGGGGATGACAGCGAACCCACAACAATTCAACATTAGTTCTACTTCGCTCCGTTCTCACTGCTTTCACAAGACTTCAGATTAGAGGAGTCACGTTTTTCAGCATCTCGAAAGAGCTGAAGGCCGACCTGAAGCACCTCCTTGCTCTTAGCATGGAAGCAGGCATGGCGCTGTTTTATTCCCCCCTCTCCTGGAAAATACCGTCTCCTTGGAGACTTTTAAATCCAGTTGGGGGTACGTCAGCTAAGTCACACAGAACATCGCTCAAAACCGTTCAATAGGCTTAACAAATAATGAGCACACAGACCCTCTTGGAAGAACGCCAGGACTCAGAGCATATGGACACAGGCATCATAAGCCATCATTCGCTCAATCGCACGGTTACGCATCATTTGGAGTGCACCGTCCTATAACCCCCACTTTTACTGCACGAAGTGTGCAAGTTTGCTCATAACTTGCTCTACTCTCTCCTTCATTCGGTAGAGGTGTGGGAATAAACTCAACACTTATCTGTAGTTGCCTTAATCTCGTCGCATAATTCAATAGCTGAGTCTCCCATCTTGAAAACATGCTAAGTCTGCCCAAAAATTTCTTACGCACAATGACGATTGCCTGAGTCCGAAGAACGCTAAACTGTATGCGATGGTAACAAGACTCATCTCCAGTATTCTCTTAAATGCATTATTGGCTTTCACCCTCAGGTCCTGCAAGCGTACCTACTGATACCATCAGACTGAAGTCATCAGCATAAGCCTGCATGTCACCTCTTGAAGATCGAATACCAATGGACTGTTCGCTGCCAAATTCCAGAGAAATAGACTGATGCGGGAGCCTTGGGGAGTCCCTCACTCCAGCCGCCTCTCCGTCCTCAACTCACATTCTTTTGTTATTTTCCTATATGATAGACAGGCGAGCAACACTTCGTATATGTTGCTTGGGCGCTTCGTTTTCTTTTGCTGCATTAATGTATTTGTCCACCACACCGTGTCGAATACTCCCTCGGCATTAAGCGATACCACTGCCGTGTACAATCCTTCGCCTACCAATTGCCACAAAGGCTACGACCTGAAACCGCATTGAGCCGAGCTGGAGAAGCCTCACCTTTCTGCATGAAAGCGGAGCCTTCGAAGATAACAACCGCTCTAAAACTTTCCTCATAGTCGAAATAAAGTAGATGCCTCTCCTGCTTTTCGGATTCTTATAATCCTTCTCAGACTTAGCCAAAAGTACTAACTTTCCACACTTACAAATATTTAGGAAGACCCATGTCCTGAGAAACATACTGAATGCTTCCGGGAGCAAGTTGGGTTCCACCTATTAAAATTTCTACACGATCTGTTCGTTGAATCCATAGAAACACGAAACTTTCGCTTTCGGGAACCATCTGACGATGTCTATTTCTTCAGTTAAATATTACATCCAGACGGCTGTCTAGCGCGTGCTACACTGCCTGGCAAATCGCTCTCTGAGTCAGTGCGTTATCTTCTCTGGCATCCTTCAGTAAAGGGTATTTATTCTCTTTTGCATCGGCGGTGAATACTCTGATCTCTGCAGACGTTGCTAAGCGTCCCTTTTTCGCGTGCTTTACCTGTGGCCATCATGAACACTATTCGAAAAGATTCTGCATTCGCATCTTCACAGAACTCCCTTAAGACTCGCACTTCGCCTGGTTAATAAGTTTCTTGTATTTTTCCCGATCGTTTGAAGATTAGGCAGTTCTTAGTCCGCATCTCCGGGTCTAGTTCCGATTGGAACTGGCGTCAACGCTTTGTTCCTTTCTTCCGCCAGAGTTTAAACTTCGGTGACCACCATGACACCAGGCGAAATTTGATGCTTTTAGGTGCGTGATAGGTTGGCGCAGCATTTTATCCAGAAAGTAGTAGGACCAGAGGTCAGCTCTTCTTTTGGCTCCAACTGCGCCGGTGAACTGGCGTTTTCCGTACTTGCTATGAATTTCGGAGTGAACCCCGATATTGCCTCATTAAATCGTCCCCAGTTCATCTGCTTCATCTTCAGCCTTCCGTTAACGGGCTTGCATAAACAGACAATGCCAAAGTCCACATGCCGGTGGTCTCCACATGTCTTGGTGGGTGCTACACGCCATCCCCTTACCCGTCTTACGAGTCGCTCTGACATCATCGTTACTTTGATCGAACTCTCCCAGCGAGGTCCGCTGAAAGTGGCGATCAAGTCAACATCGTTGATTATGTGTAGTCTTTTTTCCGTCGCAAACTCCGTAATATCGTGCCCGCGGTGATCGGTCCTATCAAGGACCCATAAGGAGCTATTGGCATTCCATTCCCCATCGAATACGAAGCCGCTGTTCTTATTCGTGGCATGTAGCTCTTTAATTGCGTCAAGCAACAAATCTGGAGGTTCTTGTGGAGCCGCATAGATTGACGCTAGGCAAATACCTCCATTTGCTCCAGTTATTTTAATGACTACCATGTTCGGTATCACCATGACCGATAAGCTACAATCAGGAACTAGAATTTTACAAAGTGGCTTCCTTTTTTGTTGCGAAAATAAGCGGTACCTCTTCGTAACGCTTGAATTCCTTCCGGTACCTGATTAGGGGCTCCTGGAGCAGAACCACCTGACTTTTTATTTTGCATTGTATTTGCATATATGAAGGGATAAAGTGAAAGAAATATAGAGGGAAAACTCAGAGAAACTGGATGAAAAGTGATAATTACGTCACTAAAGTATCAAATTTCGGTAGGATCCAATAAAGGTGTCAGAAAAAGAAAAACATGGTTTAAATCAACAACATGTATAAATTCCAGGACGGCTTCGTATTATGGTTTACGTAACTAAACATTTTTTTTAAAATATTGTTTTTGTGCTGTCTTTTCTTATTAACTGAAAGGAAACACAACTTCACTTTTTGTCAAATTTTAGCTTTAATGCTGTGAGGCTCTTCCCTAAAACACATACAGGTAATAAACTCCCACTCCAGCTGTCGACCTAGCTCAGTTGGAAGAGAGGTCATTCCGGAACTGACAGATCTGTGATTCGAATCCCGCTGTCGACAAGAACTACTTATCACAGTGCGTATAATTCCAATAAATCAAGTTAGTCGAATGGTGTAAGAAGGAAGAACGAAACGCGCTTCTACATTTGTTAGAAAGACATGACTGGGGAAAATGTGAAATTTATGACGTCGCGATGGGCGATCGCTTTGGCTACAGGAAAATCTGAACAGCTTCACAGTGTATAAATTGGAATACAATTACGAAACACTTGAGGTATCTATACCTGGAGAGTCATTTCGTAACATTCAACAAGCGGCCATAAGCACTTCATCTGAAACGTCAAGACCAGAGTTCATAGTACGTGCTCGCCAGTTGAGAAGAGGAAGGAACCACTGTAATTCCTGAAGAGCACTAAAGTACTAGGAGGAATCAAAGAAAACCTTAAATAATTTATCTCTTATAATTTATGGAATTGCAAAGACCTCATTTTTCATATGGTTTTTCATTGACCTCATTTTCAAGGACCTCATTTTTCAATGTAGTGTCCTTCACGGTCAATGCAAATGTTCCAGCTCTTTGGAAGCGCATGGATACTTTTAGAAAAATAATCTTTTGGCCGTGAATATAGCTAATCGTGCGCAATACTTGAAAGCTTCTTCACCTAGTGCCTCTTCCAGTGGTCCAAACACATAAAAACCACTAGGGCAAGGTCTGGAGGCAGGTATGGTAGCATGCATCAACACCTCGTTCCCTCAATTCTGCAGTCAACTGGCGTGGCACCATGTCGCAGAAATTTTATTGAATTCAAGAACATAACGAACAATCTGATGCATTGCAATCGTCTCTGGCATCACTACTCGGTATGACTGACCCGGTCGAGGAGTGTCGGCTACAGAACTAACACCGTTTTCAAACTTTCAACTTTCTAATCCAGTGTTACTCTTTCAGCAATGACAGCCATACTGCACTTTCATTCGTCGATGCATTTCAATAGGTTTTTGTGCCTTCACTACTTAGAAAAAAAAAGAAAAGAAAAGAGCGCTGCTCCTGTTTGGTACACGTTGTAAGGGACCTCCATATTTGCGTTGCCACCAAGTCGTTACTTAGCATTCCCGCATCATATTGCTCTTCTTCACTTGAGTATTACAGAGAAATAGCTCGCTGTTTCGAACTTTTAGCTCATTTTTAATGTTTTCATTTGAATCCCCTGCGTATATATCCCATAATATATTACCCCTGCCGTAGTTGTGAGCAGAAGGCTACGGTTTGGAGCCTACGCTGTTCAGTCGTTTCGCGCTTCTACCAATGAGATTGGAAATCTGGAAACAGTGTTATATTTCAATTGGTAAAATACACT
>JJRW01S0000346.1:213203-225205 GCA_001188405.1 Loxosceles reclusa
TTTCAGCACCCATTTTATCCAGATGAGACTATATCTTGCTCTGGCGAAAGAATTTGAGATTTGTCTCCAATATAATAAGTGAAAACCGTAAATACGCGCGTTGCATAGAATTTTAATTATGAAGCATCCACTATTTCAAATGATTTTGCTTTAATCAGCAAATACCAGTTACCTTTAATTAAATCAAAAATTATTCTAATTCAAAGCGAAATTAATTTCGAAAACTCTCGTCAAGTAATTATATAATTGGTTCTAAAAATAGCGAACTTGTGAAGTAATAAAACGGGGATTAAAATAAAGCGACAGGATTGTTTCGCGACTCATCAAAAGGAAAGGCTACGTCTTTGGATAATTAATCACCGGCTATTTTTCGCGCAGGCTACGACAGTATCAACACCTACGACCGAGTTCTTCTGTTCGGGAAAACAACCTTTCACTCCGAACAACACGATTTTTAGGTCTTCCGATGAAACATTTCATCGCCGCATAAAAATCCCGTGCAGCCTGTAAGGTATCATGAATTTGCATATTCTGCTTGACGATTAGATTTACGCGGGGCTTCGAGGAAAGCCTCGCACGTGAGGTGCAACTAAATTCGGGAGTAACTGGAAGACATTTTTAACAAATGTTATAAGCAGGCGCGCATCGAGGAAATTCAGGAAAATGCTATTTCTGTCAGTTGCCATGGAAACTCAAAAAATAAGATTTTGTTAACTTCCTATCGCTTACTCGAGTTGTATTTGCTGGCAAAATGGCATCTGCTTTGCGCAAGTTCTCGGAAATTTCCTGTCAGAAATTTTAGACCATACACCCCATTTCAGCACTCATCGCAGAAACTTCTATTTCAAGATGCAACTTGTTACACAACATAACTATTGGGTTGGTGCAAAAGTTCGTCCCATTTTTTGACAAAACTTAAAGAACAATTTTATTTATTAACAATTACGAATAATCAATATAGTATATGCTGTTCTGTTCGATGACTTTTCTCCATCTTTCCCGTAGCTGTTCCTGCGCTCACAGAATTTCTGAGGTTTCTGGCTGAACCAAAGATTTCGATGATTTTTCAAGTCTTCCAAGGAAGTAAAGTGTTTACCATCTCAGCTGTTTTGAAGCGATTGAATAAATTGTAGTCGGCTGGCGCAAGGTCAGGAGAGTATGGTGGATGGACCGAAACATCCAAGCCAAGTTGTAAAACTTTGTGTCGGGTGGGCAAAGACACGTGTGGTCTCGCATTGTCGTGATGAAACGCAATTCCCTTTTTATTGGCTAATTCAGGCCGCTTCTGTTCTCTATGGCTCGCTTTAGTTCACGTTGTGAACAATATTTCTCCGAAATAATGGTCTAGTTTTTAGATAAAACAGCTAATAATAAACCATTCCCTTCCAGTCTCACCAAATGAATAGCATAACTTTCGTCAAATGGAAACTGGCTTTTGAACTGGTTGAAGGGATGTCATCTATACTGACATTGACAAAGGTCTTTGCCGTGTGGATCATAATGTAATTCTGTTAAAACTGCGTCATCTACATCTTTCTGAGAATCGTCGAAGCTAGAAAGCTAGCCAATTCACTTCTTTTTCTTAGACCAGCCCATCAGGTGTACCTCAAGGCTCCAACTTAGGACTTCTACTCTTTCTGAATTTCTTGAATGACCTCCCGCTGTCTCTTCGCCAATCATCCATCTTGCTTTACGCTGATGAATTGAATTTTTATAACTATCGAATTGCTTAAACATATCTTCACTTTGCAGTCTGATATTAACCTTTTATGTAAGTGGTGTAGACGTAATGAATTATGTCTGAACGTTTGAAAATGCTCCGTTGTTTCCTACACTTGGAAATGCACACCATTAACATTTGATTATTTTATTGACGGTGCCCTTGTTAAAATGGCATCTGCTATTCGTGACATGGGAGTCTCATTTTATTATCGCTTGCGCTTCAAGGAACACATGTCGATCTTACTAATTCTGCCTACCGTACTGTAGGATCCACGGCGTCAATTTTGCATGATTACTCTTAAGCAGAGGCGAAAGGTGAATCATTTCCTGTATTTGTATAAACTGATCAACAACTCTATTGATTGTCCAGAGTTACTTACTTCTCTGCAATTCTGTGTACCTAGAGTGAATTAACGAGAGATGAATTTATTTTATTTGCGTACTTGTAGGAGTAATGGCCTGAAGGTTGCACCTACTCATCGCTGGTGCTTATTGTACAACTTGTTGAAAAATACACCGGATATGTTCTCCTTCCTTCTTACCGTATTCAAGCGTAATGTAGCTTCTCAAACTTGTAACGCAGCTGTGTGTATCTGAAGTTTTATGTACATCTCGGTTAGGACATTGGTTTGTTGAGATGTTTTTGCTAAATAAATAAATAAATCACCTCCCGTACACCATTACGTAATCCATTTTGCATCACCAGTAACCATCCGCTTTAAAAATGGATGGATTTCGTTGCGCTTCAATAGAGAATCGCAAGCAGGAATTCGGTCTATCAAATGCTTCTCCGTTAACACATGCGGCACCCGTACATTGCCCTTGCTAACCATTCTCAGTTCACGTATACGCCTTGGCAGTTTTGATCCCCAGAAGCTGATCCCCAGAATATTTCTGATCTCTCGAGTTGTTCTATGACGATCACGTTCAACTAAAACTAATATTTTGTTGCCAACAGTCTCGGCTGGTCGTCCAGAACGTGGTGCATGGTTCAGATTAAAATTGTTTTCATGAAACTTTCTGAACCACCTACGGCTTTTCAAATCGCCAACGGCACCCTTATCGCACGTAGAACATATCTTCTTTTGCGTCTGCGAAGCATACCTTTTGGGAAATAAGAAAGCATACTATGTCGAAAATGCTCCTTTCTTTCTGTCATTCAATCTTAATGCTTCGCCAAATTTAAAAGGTGCAACTAAATAGCATAGTTGTTTTCCCAAGTACTCACTAAAATTTCTTTTGTCAAACAACATCAAACCATTACACGTCAAGTAAATAATACTTCGGTTTTGCGATGCAATGCCATCTAGCGCCGAAAACAGGACGAACCTTTACATCAACCAATATATTTTCTTTAAACTAATTCTAGAGAACCTATTTCGCAGGTAAACGTTAGCATAGAAACTGGGAAAAATCCCAGTGTGAATTTTCCGTGTGAATAACATTTCACCTAACACACTTTTATCACGCGTTACATAAATTCTATATAGTTTATTTTTTAAAACGGATTTGTGTGGAATAGTAAACTTGAGAAATACTTTGTTTTGCATGTTATTATAGAAGTTGTTCAAATATGCACCAACGTAAAGGAATACACTAAACATCGTACGTTTTATTGAACTTATTATTAAATACAGGGTGTCCCAGAATTCATGGTCCAAACGTGAAGGGATGGTAGAACCCACCGAAACAAGCAAGTTTCATCATACCAACTCAAGGGGTTAAACGATAGAGGACGCTTTCCAGAGAACGCATATAAAATCTTGTTTTCGCACTCGCCGTCATTTCTACCGTGAATTTCACAAGGGATGGATTGCTTCATAAATAAGGATAAGGCCAATATGCATTTTATGTACGGAGCTGCGAAATGGAATAGAAGAGAAGCCCAAAAATTGCACCAGGGGAGTTTACCCACAAGGTTTCCTCAGATCGTAAAAGCTTTCAGCTATTGCATCGGTATCTGTGCAAAATTGGTTCCTTTGTCAGCGGCATGCAAAAGACAGGGCGTGTGAGGACGCCTCGTTTTAGGGTAAAAGATCGTCCCGAATATAGCTCGCGTGCTACATTCGGGGCGATTTTCCACCTTTGGTAGTACATCCCTTGTAATACGAGTAGTTCTCACAGTCCTTGTACACTCGTGATCTAGCATGCTGCTGGTAAAAGAGCCCGTTTCTCACATATACCGATGCAATCGCTGAATGGTTTTACCATATGGCACACGCTTTGTGGGAAAATATTCCTGGTGCTCTCTCCCATTCCTGTTCGCACTTCTGTACATGAATTTCATGTCGGCCATGTCCTCATACGTGAAGGTTGGATAGTTAGTTCGTTGGTAGGAGTTTAATGGTACTAGAAACTTTTAAAGGGGTCAAGCTGTGCCAAATATAAAAATAATGGAACAAATTTATTGGCTGGAACATTAAAACAAGCATAGAACAGAAAAACACACAATAAAATACATGGAACACTAAAATACGTATATACGTTAAAACCAAGATGGGAACGAGATGTCAAATATCATGATACAAATGAAAACAAAAAGCGCTACAAAAAGGTAAAATCGTACGATGAGTCCAAAATATCTGAAAGATGTAAAACATGAGATTTGAAAATGGTGGAACGAAGTTGTATGAAAACAGGACGGTCAATGAATATGTTATGAACTGTGAGAACTAAATGATAATGAAGACATACAGAGTGTCCTTTCTTCCGCAGGATAAACCCATTAGTGAGGATGATTTGTCCAGTGCAGAGTCGCGTCAATATCACTGCCATGACATAAACGGCTGCACGGCCAGACACATTAAACAGGTTTCATTGAATGCAATTTATTCGCTACCTCATTATTTCAAAAATGCTGTCATCCAATGCGAGTACGGTCACTCTATAACAAGCATTCAGTCAGTAAATGGTAGTGCCATCTGCAGATTGCCCATTGAAGAAGCAGACTTCGCGGCTTGGTCTGCTGTCTCATTCCCAGAAATTCCAACGTGGTCAGGTATTGAAATGAATTCTTGTGGTGTGCCACTTGAAAAGGTGGCTTGTTGTGATGTTACTTTTACGCCGGCGGCTAACTCAAGGGTTTGGGCATGAGATTTATCCATTTCAAGAAATTGTGACTGCTCTTTAAGGCAGTCATTAAAACAATCTTCTGTAGCTTTCCTCGACTTGATGGAACAGCTACGTTTAGACATGTTGTTAACCACTAAATTGTTCTGCAACTTTGACTGGCAAATGACACACAAATATACACTTTAATTTCCAGTGCTTTACGAAGTTTTCCCCAACACAAATATGCAATCTTCAAAATGATTCTAACTAATTTAACTAAAGTTAGAATTGAAATTGAGACAAAAGTACAAAGTAACACTTTGTTTTATTTTTAACTAAAAAACAATATGAGCATTTACACCATTTAACTCTTTAGTGCTAACTGCCACTAAGATTCTGAAGACTATGCAATCTCTAATATAATATGCAAGGTTCAATGTAATAAATTCAAATGCAATAAATTTAAATGTGACAAAATATACAATAAAGTAAATTAAGCCAAGTGACTTAATGGCTTAAAATAATAATATACAAAAATTAACACTTAACTGATCAAAATCGTCGAAAGTGTAGACTTTTCCTAATCTTAATTTAATATACCCAATTTGTGGTAGTATGAATCTCTCTCGATAAACTCTAATACGAGAGTTTGCTTTTATTTTTGCGTCGGCTCCTTTGCGAGCTTTGGACGCGTAATTTTAAGCGAAGGCTTTTTGGCAAGACCTTCTTTCAATTTGCTTCGGACCTTTTGGCTGGCCCGTAACGTCTTCAGAGACACCCAGAGCGGAAACCTTAGTAAAAAAAGGCCCCGCAACTTTCGCCTCTGGGGCTTTTATGCTCGTTGCGCCACATTTCTTGTGACGTCTCCTATCTGCGTTTCTGTTAAGGTGGCGGTTTGAATCGATGACGATTAGTAATCCATGTTTCGCGCAGCGCAAGCATGTTAACTCGATATTAGTAAGGGAGGGGAAATTAGTACATTACAGTATCATGACAACTTTGGAACCCATGACGAAACAAATTTGTCAAGATGATACGTATGTAGGACAGTAAAGTCTGTGTCGTAAGGAAGGCTGTAAGGAAGTAAGTGCCTGTAAAGCACTGATTGAGTCAGAATAGATCAGAGATAGCTCAAGCGACGAACGCTGAATGTGATCGAGTGAAAGAGAGAGAGGGAATATAGTACACAGGAGTGAAAATTGACCCATGAGCAGGAAGACGATCTGTCAGTGCAACATCATAGCAGACCACATCTGAGCCGATCCTTCTGACTTCAACCCATCGGTGAAGATGGGGATGATTGGTTGGTTGGTTACTTATAATTTAATGGCGCAAAGACCTGTAAGGCCATGCTACGCCAATCCCAAAGTAAGTACAAAACACTAAAGTTCTCGGACACCTCGGAGACGCCACGTCACTACCTGTACTCACCAAAGGATGAACTCTTGAGATGTGAGAATTTGAGGAAATGGTCAAGGAATGCCGCACGGTGCGTCAGGAATAGCTGGGCACATTGAGTTCAAGGTGTATTGTAATTCTAGTACCTGCTAAGGTCGAGACACACAGCAGGAAGGATACGTTCCCACAGTGGCACAAACAAAACAACAAGCTGTGCTATGTTTCCAATGTCAATTCCGAGCTACCCAGAACTGACTGTACGCGTATTTCAAAACTGAGGACAAATGAAGGTCATGCGCGAAACAGATATTCATGCATTGGAAGATACGAGGGCCAGAGAGGATATTAACGTTGAGATCGCAACTTAAAGTAATATTGCAAGCACAGCTGCTGAAGACTGTGCGTAAGCGCCGGTTCATCAACCTCCACATGTAATCTCTGAACATGAGAAGTCCGGAATGCACCAGTGCACAAACGAAGGGACTGGTGATGTAGAGAATGCTGCGACTTCACACGAGATGGACGCGTTGTGTCGTAAACTGCGCAGCTGTAATCAATTTTCAGTCGAATGAGTGACCGATAAAGGAGCAGGAGCTAAGTACGATTAGCTCTTTAAAAGGTAGATGATAAAACCTTAATGACGTTAAGTACCTTTGCAAGTCGCACTTTCAGGTGACGAGCGTGTACGGCAAAAGTGTGCAATCGGTCAAACATTACACCGAGAGAACGGGTTTCAGCAGCAAAAGGAATGGTCGCAGATAATAAAACAAAATCGGATCAACATGTAAACCACATCTAAAACAATGCACAGACAATTTTCTCTCTAGAGAATTGTAACGTGTTGTCATTCGCCCAGCGCAGCATCTTATTGAGCGACAACTGCAGTCGCATATCCACAGGGCTTTACGAGATCTGGGAATCATCAACGTACATGGAGAATTGAATGTCAGGAGGAAATTGTGTTTAAACGTCATTCAAGTTAATTACGAAACGACTGACACTTAGAAAAGTGAGACGGCCTGAGTAACGCATTCTTTGTGGGAGAAACGGCGTGAAAGAGTAGCACCTACACGGACCTGGAAAGTACGACATGACAGGAAGCTTTCAATAAAGACAGGCAAACCGCCATGTGCGGTCGTAAGCCTTTTCCAGATTTTAAAAAAAAATCGATATTTGACGTGCACGACGGAGAAACATCTCCCGAGCAGACGTCTCCAGGGTGAGAAGACTGTCTGCAGTGGACCTAAACGGGACAGAAACCACTTTGTAACGGAGGCAGGTGGCCATACTTTTCAAGGATGGAGTTAACTATCCGTTTTAAACACTTACAGATATAGTTGGTAAAAACAATCGAACGGTAGTTTGAAGGTAATGTAGTCTTTCCCAGGTTTCGGAAAAGGAGGGACAACATGTCGCCACATATATGGAAAAGCTTGTCCCTACCAAATACGGTTAAAAAGCCGCAGGAACAACATAGTGTGAACTGGTTGATGCGTGGCAAATCATAGTATTATGGATATCATCAGGACTAACTGCTGTGTCGCCAGGGTGTATGAGAGCTGCCTGTAGGTCCAGAAACGTGAATGATGCATTTCACCTTTTCAGTATAAAGGACCGAAAGGATAAATGAAAGCGCTCCGCACGAGACTCGACGCCCCGAAATGTGGCACTACTGGAAACCTGGGAAGAGGATTGTGTTAAGACATCCACTATTGTGGAAAGTTCTGACACGGTTCCAACCATCGTGTTTAAACAGGATTATATATAGGGCGAGACGTATACCGGCCGCTGATTTGTCGGACCTGATCTGAAACAGCCTTCGAACTAGTAGAAGATGTGATGTTGTACACGTATTCTTTGCCACGACTCCCGCTGGCTGAGATAGTGGACCCGTTCTGCGTTCGCTTGAGGCCTTTGAGAAACCGCTTCATATTACCTGGGGTCGGAAACCGGCGCATTCCATTGCTCTTTGTAGGCGACAGTGCAGTTGTGGTTCTCACCAAGGTTCAGATAATTTGGGTAAACGTGCTGATGTACGAGGAATAGATGACTTTGTTGCCTGGAGAATGCAAGATGTAATATAATTCATTGCTTGATTGATGGGGAGTTTCTCTAAGATATTTGCAGCCAATTCAGCCATGACGTAAATTGCACCCAGTTGGCAGAGATAATTTTTACTCCGAGGTTAACGTGTGACATTGCGTCCGACAGCGGTGTATTGCCTCAATAAAATTGAGAACTGTCCAGTGGGTCAGAAAAGACTGACAATAAACATAAAGGTGATTCAGATGGAGGACAAAAAGATAGATAAAGAGCAATGAAAACTCGACTAGCACCATAAAAGTAGGTTTTACCTCCTGTGTTCAGCAGCGATAAGTTGAGGCCTGTGAGAAATTGCTTGACCATCCGACTCCTGGTGTTAATATCAGGAAACACCAGTACTGACTATGGCCATTGAAATTTCCAGCAGCATAAACGGTGGAATTAATTGCTCGACGAGACCTACAAAGTCGAGAAAACTAACATGACCGTCTGAAGTTATGTTAAAAGAGCAGACTGTTAAAGAAGAGAAGAATCATATGCGAACGGCGACAACTAGTCCTAAACGACAACTAAGTGGAAGGAACATAAGCGTAGCCACAACCACCACGAACCACATCAGTCTCATCATCGCAACGGAGGGAGGCTGTATCGGCGAATCTTCGCCTCATCTGCAGGTCTCAGAAACACCTTTTGTAATGCAAAATACACCGGGGAGACCTCGTATAATAACCGTTTCTTGTCGTCCAGGTATGTACGAAAACCAAAATTCCACTGTTCGACGTTATGCTCCATAATGTTGATAACATCTGGCGGCTTAGGTTGGTGTTGCTCGCGTTGAAGGTTTTCGTGACTTATTTGAAGTGCATGGATATCGCCAAGTGATTCAGATAAGAATAAAGCAGTATGAGAAACAAGTCCCTTTTCTAATCTTTGTGTCAATTTTCTGGAGAAAATTTTACGCGTTTTCTTTCCCTTAACAACTGCAAAACCATCATCGGATGTTGGAGTGGAGGTCAAAGCCGGAGACCTGGCTGGGGTACTCGCCTGAGTCTGTTGACTCTCGATAGGCAATGTTTACTGTTTTACAGGGGTTTTTTGAAAACGTGATATCAGCGGAAGGAGGGAAGCAGAACGCCGCTTGAATACTCATCGTCGCTGTGGTACGGACATAAGCCGAGTTGTTGATCTCACGCCCCCTTACCCCGGTAAAACGAGAGTGACCAGTTTACGAACATCTACGTAAGAGAGTTCTTGGTTGTCTGAATCTGTAGAACGTTTGTTTCTTTCTTCCATTTGAGACATGCTCTCAAATATGCTGGGTGTTCACCACGGCGATTGATACAGGAAGCATATAGTTGGTATTCCATGTGTTAGGGCACAACGAGAACAAGTAGATGGTTCACGGCAGGATGTTTAGCTATGGCCGAAATACTGACACTTGAAACAGGCATCGGGTTTGGAAGATAAGGCCGCATAGGACAACGCAAATAATCAGCCGTAATGTCACGGGTTAAGATAGGAGTGTTAAAGGTCAGTGTGAAATGTTTCGTAGCAACTGGTTGTCCGTCTTTATGGGATGCAATCCTTCGCACCGCTGTGATACACTGACTCGATAACTCCGCCACTATTTCGCTCTCAGATACTATTTTCAAACCGTCTTCAGATATTGCCACACGGGAAAAGCTTAGTGTGTTGCGGGGGGAGAACTGAGATGGGAAACACGGCAAGCGAATGGCAGTAACGAGGGGGTTTGGGCCGGCGTGGTGGTCTCAATGATCCAGTCTCCGATAATTCAAGTTCCTTCATAGAAGGAGGTGTGCCAGCTAATGAATTGAACACACTTTGCAATAACAAATGGTGGCAGTTCTGAAAGAGGCGAATCAGTGGCATGTAGATCAGATACTTTAGCAGAAGCGTTCGAGAATCTTTAGTAGAAATCCGAGCTTCAGGATCGATCGGTTCGGGGTCTTTTGGAGACCCTACTCAGAGAAATTTTGTTAGAATCACCCGTCTTCAAACTAGCCGTCTGCAGATGCTTGTTTCATTTACCGACTTTAATCCCTGCCTGTCATCCGTGCCCGCCTTCGCGCTGGCTGGCAGCGTTTTTTGGAACAATCAGGTTGCGAATAAATTTTGCATGCAGTTAAACCTGTTCTGTGTGTCTGGCCGTGAAGCCTTTCACGTAAGGAGGTAGTGATACTGACCTGCCTTCGCATTGGACATACCCGATTCACTCATGGGGTAGATGCAAGAAGACACACCTTCACGCCATGGCCATTCAGTACTTACATTTCATCACATTTTTGTTGACTGCCCTGTTTTTAAACAACTTAGTTTCAACATTTTTAGATCTTCTGTTTTACATCTTTCGGATATTTTAGGCTTTCTCTCTCTCTCTCTCTCTCGTGCAATTTTAATTTTTTGAAGCGCTTTCTGTTTCCTATTCATTTATATCATGATATGTGATGTTTTGTTTCCATCTTATTTTTGCCGTAAATATGTATTTTACCCTTACACGTATTTCCCTGTTCGATGCTTATTTAGTCACCAGTTTTTTGTTTTGTGCGCCACCCGTCACATTTGTTCAGTTTTTGTTTTTTTGGGTGTGTGTTTAGCACAGTACGTCCTCTTAAAAGGCTCTTGTGCCATTAAATACCAACCAATCATCGTGTGTGAAGACGCGCATGAGCAGCATTTTGAAACAAATTAAAATGTTTTGCTTACTGTCGCTTATTTGTCCTTATTGGTTGTTTTCACATTTTTCTTTGTCTTGCGCCGGCGTTTATCGTGCCACAGGTACCGTTCCAAGGCCATTCATGGCTTTTCATTGCGCTGATCACTTTGCAAAACGTAAAATATGGTGTTGCCATTTTATATGTTACAAATTTTGTCTCTGTAACTGTAACCGTGAGAGCTTTTATTCCTTCTGTTCTCTAGCGCATATTTTGAAATACCTACGTTGTTCGTAAACTGTATCAACAAAAAAAAGAAGCGTGATAGTACCCATCAAGACGAACGAATTTTCCAATGGAACCTTCAGCTGCATTCCGTTCAAAGTCTGTGAAAAGCGCGAAGCGAAATGTGCTGAAAGAAATCCAATGCCATTGCTCTGCGTAAACACCAGCAAGGATTTGCCGAGAACATCTGCAGAGGCATCCTGTGTGATTGCCTGGTGGATCCTGTTGCTGGAACGTTTGACCGGCGCAGCGTTCCGTGTTCTCCTAGAGCAAGTGTTCCCCAGTTTGTTGCAGACTGTTCCGCTCACTACACAGACGAACATGTGGTTTATGCATGATGGAGCCCCAGCACCCTTTACCACTACGGTCCAACACTTCCTAGATGCCACATATCCCGAACGGCGGATTGGACGTGGTGAACCTGTGGCTTGGCGTCTATGCTCACCGGACCGAAACCCACTGGACTTATTCCTCTGGAGCAGATGAAATCCTTGGTGTACGAGACACATGTGGACTCCGTGGAGGATTTCGTTGCGAGAATCGTACTTGCAGAGGACAGGATAAACATGGAACTAGGAATCTTCGAGACGATACGCCGGTCTTCCATTCCACTGTGTACACTATGAAACGCACACTTGGACATCACTTTGAGCATCTACTTTAATTCCTTCCTTGATCTGCATGGGATTGTGCAACGTATGAGGTCGTTCATTATATTGTTTTCACCGTTTAAATTTTAACATGGAGATTGCACTTTACGCTTTTCTGACACTCTGAATCGATTGCCGCCTTACGTTCATTTGTAAGTATTGTTCGGCTCTATGGGCACTA
>JJRW01S0000352.1:220952-246870 GCA_001188405.1 Loxosceles reclusa
CAAAAAGTAAAGTTTTTCTTTACAATATTTTAACTATTTCTATTCTGAACCCGCATAGAGACTTCTGGGTCAGAGTGCCGCCTCATTTGGAGTTCTCGGTTACAAAGTTTCGATGTGATTGCACACATCTTCTGCAGGGAACTGAATGTATTACCTTCAGTTCTTAGGAGAAGATGTATGCAATCACATCTAAACGTTGGAACCGACAACCCCAAATGACACGTCCCTCTGACTCAGAAGTCTCAATGTGTGATGATGACTCTGGCTGAAGTTGTGTTGTTGTAGGTGTGTGGATGACTCCATATGTGTTGATGATTCTAGCTTTCGAAGTTTTATTCCTGTCCTATCGTACCTAGATCACATGAAGAAGATCGCGGAATGTGAGCTCTTGCCGATGACTGTTTTTGTTACGTGAAGGTACGACAGGAATTGGAATGTGCAAAGAGGTTTGTAATAACATCGCAGCAATAGCCGAGGTACAGAAGGAGACAACTGTGGTCAAGTATAGAAGAAGTGTAAGAACTGATAATGTTCAAACTGAACTCAAAAGAAAAAAGAAGTCATCTTTAATTCCGAAAAGTTATCATTGCTATAAGACTACAAAATGGAAAATTATAATATCTGAATTATGCGAAATAATGGTGGGCCAGAAGAGAGATGAACATCAAGGAAATAAAAATGATACCTAATTATTTCCGTCAGAAAACATAATATTTAAATTTATGGAGTAGAGCGTTTGCAATTACATATACCTTCGTCAATAGATGTCTAGGTTTGAATAAATTACCTATGTCATTATGAAAGTATAGAAGAGTGAAGTAAAGAAGAGCAGCTTATTATTTAAGTATGTTGTGGGAAAGGGACATCACAGTCTCTTCTTATTTGAAAAAAAGAAGTCTTCAACCAGTAGGTTTCTTTTCTGATGTGTATTATATATGTCTAAGACAGGGTCACTGACGTTAACACAATTCTGCAGTTGCGAGTTACACAAAGAGGAATAACTCAAAGAGAAACATTTGATGAAAACATATATTTTGGCTAAAACAACATGAAGGTCTCAGACATACAAAAACAAGTATAAGAAAAGAAATGGAAATAAGCTGTCTAATTCATTTGAGGAAATTAAAAGATGTGGACAAAGAGGGTCTTGACCAGTTGCCAAGAAACGTTCAAGTAAACAAGCGTATACGAACTTGGTGCATGAAATAAGTATTTTTGCAGTATAAGATTTTGCAGGAGTTCAGGATGGCCATGAAGTGTATCGATTGGAGAAATATATACAGAAGTGCCAAAAGTCATAAGATACCCACTAATATCTGTCGGACCGTCTTTAGACCGGCGAAGTGCATCAGCTCGACGAGGCATTGAGTCAACTAGTCATCAGAAGCCCCCGAATTAAATACTCAGCCGTGCTGCCTATATAGCCGTCCATAACTGCGGAAATGTTGCAGGGGCAGGATCGTTTGCGTGAACAGACCTTTCAATCATATCCCAGAAGTGTTCGGTGGATTCATGTCTGGAGATTTCGGTGGCCATATCATTCGCTGGAATTTCTGACGAAATTCTTTCTTGTTTTTGAAAGTAATCGAGAAAGATTTTGGCCTGGTGACATGCTGCATTGTCATCCTGGGAAACCCCATCGTTGTTTGGGTACAAGAAGTCCATGAACGGCTGCAAATGGTCTCCACGCAGCTGAATATAATGATTTCCAGTCAGTGAATGGTCTGTTTTACCAGAAGACCCACTTCATGCCACGAAGAAACGTCCCAATCCGTTATAGAACCACCACCAACTTGCACAGTACCTTGTTGACAACTTTGGTCAGTGGCTTCGTGAGGTTTGCGCCACACCCGAGCCCTAACATCAGCTCGTACCAACTGAAACCGTGACTCATTTGACCAAGCTGTGTTTTTCCAGTCGTCTACCGTGCAACTGGTATGTTCACGAACCCAAGATAGGCACAGCTGCCGATGACGGGATGTTTGTAATGCCACTCGTGTTGGTGTTCTGCTACCATATCTGATCAACACCAAATGTCGCTGCACGGACCTCATGGACACGTGCCTAGTGCGAGACTTATTGATTGTTGCTGTTATTTGATGCAGTTTTGCTTTTTCTGTTAACAATGACTCTACTCATACGTGGCCGGTCGCGGTCATTACGTACACGCGGTCGGCCACTGCGTTACCCATGGTGGGAGGTAAAGCCTGAAATCAGGTACTTTCGGCACACTCTTGACACTGTGGATCGCAGACCGTTGAACTTCAGAGAAATGTCAGAAATGGAATGTCCCATGCGTCTAGCTCCAACTAGCATTCCACGTTCAAAGTCGGCCATTTCTTGTCGTGTAGCCATAATCATGTCAGACATCGTTTCACATGACTCACTACCGTACAGCTGAAAGACCTAATAACGCACTGCCCATTTATGCGTATTTTTTCCACTTGGATATTTGCATATTACTATCCCATGTTTTCAGTCATTTCAGCGTATAAAAGGCCTTTTTATTACATTGTGTTACAAAACTCCCATGGTTGTGGTGATATAAATGGTAAAAAATACTATACTCTAGCTGTTGATACTGAAATTACTACATGAAACTTATTGGATATATATAAATATAAACTGATCAGCCAAAACATCGTGATCACTCCTGTAGGCAGGGAAATGGACGCAGTTGGCTGATATGGAGGAAACGTGGCAGGATAGAAGAGATATATAACCGGCTGTGGATATACAGAGGAATAATTTCGTCAGCTGCGTTTAATATGGAAAGCTGATGACTTGAGCAAATTTCACAAAGGAGAAATTTTTATGGATTGTATGCTCGGAAAGAGCATATCAGAAGCAGCAACGCTCGTCGGTTGCTCTCGGTGATGACGGTTGAAGATGATGTTGGATGAACACGTCGATTGATGTCGACAATGATGTTTGATGAATGACGGTGAAAACGCCAGTGGAGGCTAAGCCGTTGGTAGTCTACGCCTTGTCATCGAGTGTGGTCGTCGGAAGACTTCTCGACTAGTAAAGGCAAAATTCGCAGTTACATGAGACCCAGCTGGCAGCTGAATACAAGGAAGTACAAAGTACAAGTGTTTTTGTGCACGCGGTTCACCGTTGTAACAAACGACATTTGCCAATGCTGCGAGTTGAACCATGGACCTGCCAGCTCCGGAGCAACCGCTTTATCCATTATGCTACGACGACTAGTATTTGGGCAGCATATTATCTGTATTTGTTTTGTTGTGAATCTCACATCCTCCCCATCGTGTTGTGAGAAGTCAGGGTACGGGCCTGGACTCGAGAGGTGGACCTAACGGCTGGGTCCATGAGTTCGGGTGCCAATTAGAACAAACGCGTTTTGTCAACGGGAAGATTTGAAGCACGGATTTGTTAGCTCCGGAGCAACCGATTTCCCAGTGAAGATACGCCAACGTGTATCTTTTGTGAGGGAATGGAACCTCAGATCGCACTTTATTGGAGATGGGAATCTGTAGCAGATGACCCTCACGTGTGCCTGTGCTAAACCGACATAACCATCACTTATGACTGCAGTCGGCACATGGATATCGTGAATGGACCATGGAACCATAAAAACGAATTGCCTCGTGAATCACGATTTCTGTCACATCACGTAGATGGCCGAGTGAGCGTACGACCTCTTCCACAAGAACAGGTGCTCAGAATATGCACCACTGGACGTACGTTATGTTGATAATGACAGTATTATGCTTTGAGGGGACATTCTCATGGGCGAGCTTGGTACCGGTTGTTGTTGTAAAACACACCATGAAAGCTGTGGGCTCTGTCATTAATTAACTGTTTTTTTTTTCTACGCGCTGCCACATGGCAAATAAGCCATTAGGAAATCAATAGTTTTCTTTTTGTGTGTCGGCAATTCGCAGGACAGAGACCTGCTACAATAAGAATAAATATGAACGACGACTCGACATTTTCCTGTTGTTGCATTTTCTCCATAGAGTAATCTCTTCAGCACAAATGAAGTATTTCCATGCTTTGTCTTTAATCAAGTGTTCAACAACGTGTCCCTAACAACCAAAACTGATTTTTTCGAGTGTCACGAACACTTAACAATGACTTTCTTTTTCCCTTTTTATGTGATTTTACCAATACTATAACTTATTTTACCAATACTCTGAACACCAACATTGTCAGAAAATAAACTTTCAGAGTTCTTTAGACTTTTAACTCTGCAAGAGCGTTTTGCAGACATGTTTTTCAATATCCAATTCTTTCAAATGCACAATGCAAAAACAAGAATTAAACTCCAAGTTAATTAAATAAATTTTAGCAACTTGTTAATGAATAGAAACAAAACGTAAAAATCAAATCAACAATATATTTTGCTCACAATACAAATTACAAGTAAATAATAGCTTGAAACCCTATTCGTTTCGTGTGCTAGTTGGCACATAAATCATATAGGATTTTAAATACTTCAATATGTCAACACAGAATAAACATCAAGGCAGGTTTAAATAAGTCAGTACTTACGTACTTTTGACTTTACTCCTTAATAATTTACTTTAAAGCTTCAATTTGGAAACTTTTTAATTACACCATTCGTCTAATTAGGGCCTTTATTTGGCTTAATAATTGAACTCTACTTATCTTTACGTAGAATTCCGTTTAATTACGACTTAGAACCTTTGTCAGTGGAAAGTTTTCACTCGTTACATAGAACCTTTCTTTTTATACTGTATAAGTCGTATAACTTCACATTCAAAACAGGGACTATTCTAGTACTGAATGCACTTTCATGTGACACAACAGCCACCGTAAATTTTACACCAGTCTCTACTCGTAATCGTAGAGAGAGAGAGAGGGCTTCTTGTGAGAAGTTTCATTTTATTTCCGTTACGATACGTCATCTATTTTGAAACAGCGTCCTGACTGGTTCGTTGTTTCTTTGGTTTTGCAGAGGCGTATTGGATTTTAAGCTTATGACTCCTTTGTTAATGTGTTAAGGGGACATGGGAAGGATTAGAGTCGTTACAATGCCCCTCAATAGAAACATTAATATCTAAGATTTTACGAAATATAAAAATGCAAAATGCCACAATGCTTACACTAAGACGTCGTAATTTTAGCATACTTTACATTAAAATTCGTGAATTAACGATATATTTTCGTAAAACGTGAAAATATTGTGATGAGCTCCTTAACTGGATACACAGGATATTTTTTTGGAAAATATGTGGCGAAATGTTTAAAATTGGTGAAACGGGACCAAATAAACATTTTTTGTCAAATATGCTTTCGGGATGTGTGTGAGGCATTTAAGCGCTGGAACCTAAAGCAAAAAATGAAAACTAAGTGAAAGGCATGGAAACTAAAATGCAACAAAACCGTTTATTGAGTTTTTCTTTTACAGTAGATGCTCCAAAGTACAACTACCAACAGTAATACAAGCATCACATCATCTCCGCATAGTTTTTATTCATTTACAAACATTCCAATCATTTCCCGAAAATTTCCAGCAGCAACATAGTCTGGAGACGAGATCTTTCTTGGAATCAATGGAAGTTTTATACATAATGCCCTTCAGGTGCCCCAAAAGAAGCAATCCAAAATGCATGACAAATCTGGTGGCCGTGATGACCAAGAAACAGGTCCCCGAGTAATCGAGTAATTTTCACAAGTAGCTTCCATGAAATTCCTCACATGAATGCTAAAGCGTGCTGACGCATCATCATGATAAATCTAGATTCTTCCTTGAACAGACCAAGAAACATCGGTGAGAAGTTTCAGCAAGAAGGCGTGTACTTGCGACTAAGCGACTAGGTAAGATCAAGTCCAATCAAAAATTCGTGTGCCACACCTGCCCAAAAATTGATGGAAAATGTTTCCTGGTAGGTAGGCATGTAGTCTTGTCTGATGTTAATTTTCATGCGCTCAAATGTCTTTACGAGACACCCTGTATATTTTCCACTTCAAAATAAAATAATTTATAGAGAAAGTGGAGTTAATCGTCTCGATAAAACCCAAAGAATGGTCATGAAATAGGACGAAATAGTTTAGAAGAGACTGGATAATCTCATTTGGCCGACAACCAACTTGATATGTACTACTAAGGCGTTAGTCTCCTATGACATCGCACAATAGTTTAGCTCATGACTCAGGACGGGTTTAGTCCCCAGAGACATAATCTCATCATCCTAAGAGATTTTATGACAAGCGTTCGACAGCGAACTCTCCGATAAGCGCAGAATATAAACGAACTATAGAACATCTTAAGCGTCTCAAAACGGACGAAACCGGTAGATGGTTTAGAGCTGTATAGAAACCCACTACGCTGCAGGGAGGAAATTATAGGTTCGAGCAGACGGCAAACAACCATTGCGATATTTCATCCGAAATCCAAGAGACTTGATCGCATTTGGCCGCTGTTAGCAACAATTGAAGTTAGGCTCATTTAACTAATTTCAATGCGTCGATACGAGCTTCAATGAAAATTAAAGAAGGAAGGCTTGAAGAACACATATGACTGAAAGAACACTGGTCGGGAAGCATAGCATATGTAGTTTTCACTCATTTTTGTTCATGTTGCAAATGGCACATGTAAAGTTTTTGTCGATAACGGGTCTCTCAGTTGCAGAATGCGCTCTCTAACACTGAGCTACGCCGACTACTGGAGGTCAGTTCTCTAAACAAGTGTAGTCGCGTTAACATATTTCAGTCGTCGTTGTTTTGAGAAAGGTGGATCTTAGATTATCCACCGAAACCACGGTCAACATGTATTAAATCTACCCTTACTTGTGTAATAAGGTTGTCTTTTAATAGCATTTAACTATACTCTGGAAGTATCTTATTTTTACAGTGCATCATTCACTTTTCAAACTGTAGTGTAAAGGACAAATGAATAAAGCCTACCGCTGCAAAGAAATGGGTACGTCCATAAAGTTAAATGTGAATGGAAAAATGCTTTCCTAAACGTATTTTTCTTGTAGGACGAAAATGATATGGCTCTCTTGAAAAAATAGTGGCAACGGGTGGAAACCTATCACTCAAATGGGCAAAATAATTTTTATTCGTCATGACCATTAGATTTTCAGTAAATTCTGAACGAGGGTAGCGGTGAAATCTGGCTGGCCTTCGTGAAAGAGGCTGAGGTAGACGAGACGCCGTAGTGTCGGGATTTCCCTAGTGGCACAGATCCAAGCACACAGGAGGAAAACAGCGGAACGACCCACAAAATAAAAGAGATGAGAAAAGATGAAGTTTGCGATTCTGAATTCATTTAAGTTTTGTACGCGCTCCCAAAATGAATCGCTCTTCGTATAGTAAAATATTTCCAGTACATTATTATATGGTACAATATATTCACACGCTAGATTTTCATGCGGTAACCGAAGTGCAAATTAGAGATCACCTACTCTCGGCCAGTTTGGAAAACTTTACAAATTACGAAATATAATCTAACAGCTCCACTTGTAAGATATAGGATGAGACGACGTATTAATGACGCTGTTATAGCCGAATTAAGTAAACGTAAAGTTAAAAATAGGATATTCAATAAAATTCTAAATTGAAAGTGCTTTACCAAACAAACAAATCGCTGTATACACCTTGATATTATTTATCTGATGAACATAATACGGTCGTTGATTTTATATTGGATTGTTTTTGTTCAGCAAAGTGTATTTTGGTTTTTGTTATAACTAAAAACAGATTCTGTTTTGACAAAGAATATTTTTATATTCAATTAGTTACAACTAAATGTCGTTTTTTTTTTTTAATATTTAGCTAACCTTTTGATATTGCAAAATGAGTAAAAGTCAACTTAAATACACACAGGAGAAACTGATTCAAACTTCGACTGCCATTGTTTGAAACAAATCGAGGAACCTTTTTCCCTTTTCAAATAAAACATTTAAAAATCCTAAGAGTGAAAGGCAGTTTTTCCTGCAAATGAAAATGAGAGTATGATGAACTACCTTTTGTCTACTCTGGGATTCCAACCTACGGATCTGTCATCTACGAAGAGACCGTTTTTGCCTTTAAGCTACGCCGACCGACGTTTATCTGGGAAGCTTAGTTTCGATGTTTTTTTTTGGGGAGTACCTTACATTTCCCCCACGTAGAGAGCGAGATCAAGGTACCTCCTGACCTCGAGTGGTGGACCTTACGGTTGGGCCTTTGGCAACTAGTGTGAGTCCATAATTTCGGGTGTCATTGTAAAGTGATCTTGCCCCTTTGTCGACGCCGGGATTAGAACGTACGAATCTGTCATTTCCGGAGAGATCGCTTTTCCATTTAAGCTACACCGACAGGTATCTAGACAGCGTTCATTTCAAAGCCTTTTGTGTGGATAACCTTCCAACGTATATTAAGGATGATTGATGTCACTCTATCTTTCTCATTTGTATTTTTGTGATCATATTATGAATTTGGAGTAGTAGACTTTGATGTTTGAGAATACGCTGATCAGCCACAACATCATGACCATCTACCTAATTGCGTGTTGGTCTACCCTAGGCACACGAATTATCTGCAGTTATTCGTGGCAGAGAATCCACAAGTCCTTTGTAAGTGGTCGGAGGTAGATTGTACCAGGTCTACAAGCATAAGTCACGCAATTCCTGTAGATTATGAGGACATGGTGTTTGTGTTCCGACATGGCAACCCATGGCTTCTCAAATGGGTTCAATAGGTTAATACCCGTGAGCTCGGGGCAAGGACATCAACTGGAATTTCTCACCATTTTCCCCAATCTATTGGAGAACATTTTCTTGCTTTGTTACATGCGGCATTCTATCCTGCTGGAAAACACCGTTTCCAACGGAAAGCACAGAAGCCGTGAATGGGTGTAACTGGTCAGCAAGGATATTGATATAGTTCATAGCTTTCATGGTGTGTCCTACAACAAATATCAACGAGCTTAGAACCTGAGCTCGTGCATGTGAACGTTCACCAAAGCATAATACTACAGCCACCGGCCTGTGTTGCATGTGCTGAGCATCTGTTCTCCTAGAAGACGCCGTACCCTGACTCGGCCACCGACGTGATGTAACAGAAACCGTGTATGAATCCACCAAGCAACTCGTTTCTATTGTTTCATGGACTAGCCACGATGTTCACGTGTCTGCCGAAATCATAAGTGAGGATGATGTTGGGTCAACATAGGCGCACGTGAAGGTCGTCTGCTGTGGAGTCCCATATCCAACAAAGTAAGATCAATTATGTTATAAGGTTCTTTCCACAAAAGACTTTCAAAAACAAATACCTGTCGGCGTAGCTTAGATGGAAAAACGGTCTTTCCGGCGATGACAAATCAGTAGGTTTGAATCCCAGCGTCGACAACATGGCAGTTTGTTTACAATGGCACCCAAACTTATAGACTCACACTAGTGGCCAAGGACCCAACCATCAAGTACACAACTAGAGATCAGGTCGGTACCCTGACCTCTCTCAACGGGAGGGAGGATGTAAGGTTATCTCCACAAAATACTTCGAAATTATGCTTTCCAGATACCTGACGGCGTAGTTTAAATGAAAAAGCCGTCTCTCCGGCGATGATAGATCCGTTGTTGCACTTGCACTTTGAGCTTTATTGTATTCAGTTGTCATCTGGGTTTCACGTAGTTACCAATTTGACTTTATTAATCGAGAAATCTTTCGAGGTCCACACTCGATGATGATGCGTAAAGGTGCATCGCATTCGCGTCTGTTGGTGGTTTTACCATCATTTATGCACTTAGATAAATAATAACGACTGTAATTCGCGAAAAACCGATGAGCTTCACTGTTTCTGAGATACTTGTTCCAAGCCTGCAGGAAATTACAATTTGGTTGTCAAACTCGCTTAAATATCCAGCCTTTCTCATTATACACTAAGGTAACCGATGGAATTATTGATCTGTACCCACTGAACTTTTTATATACCTTTCTTACCGTGTCACGTGTCGTCCACGTCAGTAAGGTATGCTCATTTCATGCGTACAGGGGTGGTCATAATATGTTGGTTAATCTGTATATGTACGTAGTTAGGTTTTTCTTTCAATACTTTAACTCGTGAATCTAAGTTGATGTAGGTGACACGTGAAGTTGTCAAAACCTGTGAGCTCTTCCTCCAATAGACTTACATAATAAGCTGCTCAGATACCCGTCAGGGTAGTTTAATTGGGAAAGCGGCCGCTTCAGAACTGACAGTTTCAGGTTCAAGTCCTGGCGTCGGCAAAAGGCGTTTGTTACAATGACGTCCGAGAAGGGACACTAACCTTTGGCCTTCCAGACTCGAGATCTGGCCCGTACCCCGACTCTCTCAGCTACGTAGGAGACGATGTGAGGTTCCCCCACGGTAGACTCAGATAATAAACTGTCCAGATACCCGACGACGTAGCTTAATTGGGAAAGCTGTTACTCCGGAGCTGACAGATCCAGTCGGTGCTACAAACCACGTGGGCAATTGTAATACCACACTGAGAAACACTGACCATAAACATTTCTCTAGCCCGGAAGCAAGTATTGAATGAGATGAAGAAGACAGCGCCACATTACCCAGCTAATTAAATGTTACTTACAAGCCATGCTCTTTTACAAACAACAGGTTAAAGACTTACACTAAAAGGTGCATAAGATGAACTGTTAGTGAAGCTAGAAGACACTATTCCGAAAACTTCAGAAAACATAGTGTTATTTAAACAACGAAGTGGTACAGTCATGCTTAAGTTCTTCAAGGAGCACTTACTGTAATTCCTTCATTTGCCTTCATTCGTTAGAGAAAAATCAAAAGTACTTGAAATAAGATACAAGTACTAGGCGTTCAACTTATAAATAGACGGGTTTAAACCAGAAAGGTGTAAACCCAAACAGTAATTCTTTGTAATTAGTGCGCTAATAGTTAAAATATGATTAGGATATTACCTAAACTGGCACATTTTGCAACAAATTTTGCGGATTCAAATTACACACACAGTTAGTTTATTCCCTTTTCACGAAAAAACAAAAAACGTAATTTCTCAAGATGCTCTTTTCAAGCGCTACAAAGTGCAAATAACATTTAATGTAATTATTAAACCCCGTGGGAATAGTTCTGGGAATGAATTCGCTCTTGCGCATCATCACCAAGTACGAAAATTGTAGTGCACTTGAATCAGATGACAAAGAATTGAAAGGAGCATTAAAATGATAAAAAAGCATTTCTAATTATGACGATGAAGGTCTTTTTCAGATTTTTGAAGCACTTTGTAATCTCCACAAAATTATCCTAACAATAGTAAATATTTGACTGTATTCTTAGATTTCTTCTGTCTCCAGAGTAAAACAAACCAAAGGCCGAAACAGAAAATATTCAAACCTCAAATCCTGGATGCACAAAACGATTCGGTCTTCTGAAGTTAACTATGGCTTTTAAGGTGCTCCAAATTGTACATCCTCCTTTCTCTGAAAGGCGATTAAACGCTGATTCTAACATCATCCATGTGAAATGAATTATGGCTCGTATAATTGTAATCTAGTACCATTCCCACAAACGTGTTTGATGACTGGCGTGATACCATGGGGGAACTGTTCCAATGCAGGGCACGTGAGATTCTTTGAAAGTCACGATCTTGGTCTCTCGCAGTTTCATTTTGGTTCTAAGTTCTCGAGATAGATCACTATTAATGATCTATTGACATGAATTGCTTTAATTACAGTGTAACTTTGTGGTGCTTGATGTTTCGATGAAAGCCATTCCCGTCATTATGGATCAAAACACTTCCGTTTGTTGATATTATTTGCTAGCACCACTAGCAAATACGCATTTAGACTTACCTCATTCTCATGAAGTTTATGATGATGCACTCGTATATTTTACCGATATGCCTTCTTAACTTCTTACAGAAGCAGACTGCGTCACTGCTTCGTTTGATCCAACCCCATCAGATGAGATTGCCTTGACTTAAACTTCTGATATCCTGAGTAAAGTGCAATGTCTACAGATGACAATGGTGATTGGGTAGGGGATAGTTACAGTGAAATAGGCTACAACGTATAGGCGTCATTAGTATTCCAATGTTCAAGGTTCAAAAATATGGTGGTTATGATACATGAAGTTCACATTTAGTCTCTGAAGACAAATGTTTTACCATAACACAAAATCGTAGGTAACTAAGGTCAATGAAGTGCTAAGAATCACAATTGAAGAGCTAAAGCAAAAAACGATGAGATTGTACCTAATGAAGAAACAGTCTCGACCATTATAAAACTTCTTTTAACTCCTTGAAAGATTCACTTCACGTAAATAATTTTCAATACGGTAGAAAATCGTCAAGTATTCAGAGTTATTTGCAGTTATTAAGTTGTTTCAATTATTAATGCACTACCTTCTATTTATGTTAACCATACCGTGAACAGATATGTGAAATATTGGTTGCGATCGGGCTGAGGAGGCCCACGACAGACAACCAGTAGAAAGCTCCCTCTGATTCTGCGATAAGCCCAGACACGTATAATTATTTCGTTGCCTTCCATCCAGAGGCAGGTTGTACCATCGTTCGAGGTCTTCGTGTCTGTCAGGCCTCTGTGTTCAAATAAAACATAGACAGGAGTCTGGAGTCGTACACGTACTTTATTGGACAAATGAGATCATAGAAGAAGAAAATAACAGTATTGTGAGTTCCAGAGTGTCTACAGATAATCAACCACTGTAAAGAAACTGCGATTTTCTCGACGCCGGGATTCGAATCAACGGATCTGTCATTTCTTGAGTGACCTCTTTACCGGTTAAGAACTCCGACAAGTATTTCGGAAGCTTATCTTCGAAGTCTTTTGTGGGGAGGCTTACACCCCAGCGTTCAGACATCAGCCCCAACGGGGAACATGTTTCTTTATTCCTTCCGCAAAGAAAGAAGGAGGCTGTTGATAGAACCGCACTTTTACATTCTAACAGCCGTTGGCAGTGCACGTACAGTTATTTGGTGATACTTCTTCACCAACGTATCACAACGTCGAAATCGTTTCCTGACCGATTACCAGTACCTGGCATAGGCGAGGGCGGTCCGCCCGCCTCTCCCGGCTACGCGAAATCTCAGCACACCAACTGACTATAGTGCTTCGTTTTCAGCACGCTGCCCCATGCACAGTTTTGCATTCGGCGACAAATATCACTTTCCGACACACTTTTTTTTACACAGATATTGCAGTGATGTGGCAGCACAGCGCAAAGCGCGGTAAATTTGTTTTACTCGCCTAGACGTATTCATTAGTAACCAGTAAGATAGATCTGCCAGGCTTTGCGCTGTGTCGCCACATTACCGGCTGTGATATACTGCCATTTCCTGGACTGCCAGCCACGAAATGTCAGTATTCGTGGCGATACGGGTTGTCTATGTTTCATTTGAACAACACTCATATATTAATTATTTTACTTTCTGAAGAAAACTGCCTTTTGTCGACGCCGAACTCGAACGACGTTTCTGTCAGTTTCGAAGTGGCCGCTTTCCCATTTAAGATATTCCGACTGGTATCTAGGCAGCCTATAATCTAAGTCTTTTAGTGGAGAGAACATTACAACATACGAAGAGATTACTATTCCCCTCCCTGAGATAGCTGAGCTGTTTTCTGTAGCCTATTTTCTCAATGTATCTATTCAAGCAAATAAATAAGTAAATTATTCGCGTAGGAAGAAATAATACTAACTTGTCGGTTATAACTCAATTCCCTACCTCAAAGGACAAAAGATTTTCAAGACGTGATTCTCTCATCACAAAGCGGAACTATCCACAGGAAAGCATGACTCGATGTAAATCCTTAGGCTTGAGGATTCCATTAGGAGCTAGCTATTTATCCCTGCTGCAATTTGGTTCATAGAGAAGCTGTCGGCAAGCACCCCACGTAAGCCATTTCACTCTCTCGTGGTTCTAGTCGGCAACGGCAACCATTAAAATCATAAGAGCTGAATCATTGGGAAGTGCAATGGGATACTTGGTCATCCAGAAAGTCACTAAAAGAGGGAGCAGCAATAGGTTCATTTCACCAAACCCTGGTAACCAGAATGTGAATTCTGAGAAAACGCTTTTTCCTCCTCGTTCAGACATTTATTTTCCAGGAACGGAGTTAAATATTAAACAATCGATCTGATTATAAAGTGAGCTACATATTGCCATTTCAAACAAACAGTATTATCTGAAAAGAACTAGAGGCTAATAACAAAGCATTTTCCGAATTAAAAATGACGCGTAATGTTTTGTTTTGTAGTTTGAACTTCTCTGAAACATGTATATAAAAAGTGGTATTTGGAGTGTTTTAAATGACTCCCGAATAAAGTACCATTGTGTTAAATAACAATAAGAGAAAATTTGGCGACGTCACCTTTGGAGTTAACAGGTTATAAGGCCCTGGAAAAAAGTTGAAGTTCGCGAAATAGTATATCAGCAAACAAGATGTTTGCTGATATATGTACAACAGACAACAAGAAGACTTTTTAAATAATCATTCTTTGGTGCAAAAACAATTTAAAATAAAACTGAAGCAAGTGTATAATATGAAACGCATACTTTAAAATACAATTTTCAAATTTTGATGGACTTCATCCAAGAGAGACATAGATGACAGAGAAGAAAGAATGATGAAGAAATGTAGATGATGAAGAAATGTAGAAGATGAAGAAATGTAGATGATGAAGAAATGTAGATGATGAAGAAATGTAGAAGATGAAGAAATGTAGATGATGAAGAAATGTAGATGATGAAGAAATGTAGATGATGAAGAAATGTAGAAGATGAAGAAATGTAGTTGATGAAGAAATGTAGATGATGAATAAATGTAGATGATGAAGAAATGTAAGATGAAGAAATGTAAATGATGAGGAATGTAGAAAATCTCAGACGCTCTTGGATCAGACCATCTAAAAACTGGGATATGAATCTGTCATACGACACCTTTTTGCTGCTGAAAGTGCTTTTACTTGCCCGTGGCTGAAGTTTGCTCCAGCCCCTTTGTCTACACCGACTACCAAGATTCAGGATAAAACCTGGATTAGAAAGGTCGACAAAGACGTAGCAGAAAACGTTCGAAGTCAAATCAAAGGTTTTACTCTCAAGCGTCCGCCCACCACAGTGCACCTCACCACCATCTAAGAGAACAGCACTACGTCCGCCTGGAAACGTAAAGGACATTGTTATTTTTCCAGCAGATAAATTACGCACAATCGTAGTACATGGAGAAGTACAGAGAGAAGGCTGTGGATTTGCTCTCCAATAAGAGTACTTACACCGCGCTTACGAAGGATTCATTTTCTGCCACACAGAGAAAAACGAATGGGTTACTTTCGAAGTTTCACGCTAGAAAGAAGCTTAACAGCAGACTTTACGACCTACTGCGATGTACATCTGGAGTAATGCCTCGTTTTTTTATGGTCTTCCAAAGATCCATAAAGCGGAAATGCCACTCCGTCCCATCGTGAGCTTCTGCGGTTCGCCAACCTATGAGCTATCAAACCATGCAGCATCAGTCCTTTCCCCTATGATTGGCTTATCAGACTGCATTGTTTCTACTGCTCAAGCCTTCGCTCAATATGTCTAAGGACTCAGGGTTAGCGATGGGGAACAAAAGGTGTATTTTGACGTTAGATCACTTTTCACTATCATCCCCACGCCTCTTGCTATCTCCACCGCATTGGGCCGACTCCGGGAGAACGACACGTTGCAAGAGAGAACAGACCGAAGTGTGGAGGAAGTTTGTGAGCTGTAAGAGTTCTGCCTTGATGAAACGAACTTCGTGTTCCAGGATACCATCTATAGCTAGATCCAGGGTACCGCAATGGGCTCACCAAGAGGAAGTGTCGTCGCCAACTTATGCATAGAGGAATTTGAACCGCCGATGCTCGATACTGACCACTTCAACATCAAAACGTGGAAACGCTACGTTGGTGACACGTTTGTGATTCTACCATCTTCACAAATTCCGGGATTCTACAACCACTTAAACAACTTCGATTCAAACATCCGGTTTACACTGGACATTGAGGAAGATGGATTTTTACTATTTCTGGACGTATGTGTCAAAAAAGTTGTTGATGGAAGTCTTTCCACAGTATTCATCGAAATCCTACCCATACTGACAAGTACCTAAATTTTCAGTCTCACAATCCCACGTGTCACAAAGCATCGGTAGTCAAATCCCTCCAGTGTCGAGTTGAGTCCCACTGCAGTGATGCAAAATCGAAAACCCAGGAGGCCTGTCACATCAACAAGACTCTAAGACAAAATAGTTACCCAGGGCGATTCATCATTCGGAAACGTTAGTCCTCTGAAACCACTGGGTCTTGCAGAGTGGAGTGTGAAGTGACAGCAACTCGTCATTCTGTTGACGTCATGTTGAAAGGATATCGGAAACGATATCACGGATACTCCGGCAGGCTGACATTAAAGCCTACTATAAACCATGCCCCACGCTTCGCGACGCTTTGGTGCATGTGAAAGACCCGGTCCCGACTGAGGAATCAACAGGTGTGGTTTACCAAATACCGTGCAAGGACTGGGACAAAATATACGAATATAGGCGAAACTAAAAGATCAATTTCCGTTCGCCTTAAAGAACATGCCCCTGCTGTCCGGCATAGGGATTTCAAATCCATACTCGTTGAACACGCAGTGACGACACAACACGAACCCGACTTCGACTCCTTTATATAAACTAGCGTATAAGAATGCCTCCAGCAGAAGCAGTCACTTATTTCTTGAATATTGGGTGACTTACAAGATAATAGACAAGGCAATAAACTTTGCCAATCAGTTGCCAAGCTCGTACTGCCATCTGACGCGAGCAAATTCATCAAAACGTCCGATCCACCATCACGGGTTTACCCGTAACTTGGGAATTCCAAAGGCATCTGGAGTTTTCCAGGCTTATAGTATACTATACACTGTTGCATAACACCTTTTTCCTCATTCGCCTGATAAAGGCCATAGGTGATGGTGGAAACGTCGCGACTCTTGGCTGATACTATTTGCGCGTTATCATCCAATTTGTAGCCTTAAACCAGTGACAAAACCTCAGTCCACAGAGAAAGACATAAAGTCAAATAGCTTTAAACTAACATATAAAATCAACAGCCTATAAATCCGCCTTTTTGTTCAATCATCTTCATCAAACGATCTGCTACCTTTGCAGTGAGTTTCGTTTTGGATATTTCCCAAGGCGATCTTGATTATTTAGAGGATTTCTCTTTTCGCCTGATAGTGTGGAGAGTCCTTGTACACAGATATACCGCCAATGTGTTGCATCGGGTTTAGGTCACGGCTGCGAGATGAATGACAAATAAAGAAGGTGGAGGTTATCGACTTCAAATCATACCTTTGTCACATAAGAAACATGAATGCTAACATTATCCTGCTGAAATGTCAATTCTTCTGATGTAATAAGTGCTCCCTTGTAAAGAAAATCTTTATTTCATGTCGACGCCGGAAATCGAACCCGGAACGTTCTACTCCGGAGAGCCGCTTTAACCAGTTAAGCTACGCGACTCTTGTCTATCCAAGCTTATTTTTTAAGTCTTTTGTGGGTGGGCATTACACCCTTTATCAAAGCGTTTTCTCCCAGCATGTCATTATATTTCTCGGGAAGTTCACTTCAGTATCAATTACCCAATTGGCAGATTATCATTTGTTGGCGAACGCTCCCCAAACCATTACTGCTACAACTCCAAAATGCCGTTTACAGAAATACGCTTTAGTTCTCTTTTAATATCATGCCAGTATTTTCAGAGCCATCTGACCCATCAAAATTAAACTTTTTTCATCCGAAAATATTACATCTTTCCATTTATCTCCAAGTGATACACATTTTTAGCGAATTACAAGCGTGCTAATTTTTCTCAAAGGTGGATGAGGTTTCAACTTCCCAAACTGTACTCTTGGGTTGAAACTTAACCCCTTGCGAAACGTTCTGCTAGAGCATGGTGATTGTAAATCACTAACAAATTGCGGAAGAAGACACCTTTTTATCATATGCCAGTCGAAACACGATTGACTTTTGGTGCCTTGAAAGTGAACTGGGTATACCCTTGCGCTTGCTTTTTCCATACCTTGATGGATTTCCAAAAGAAATTATTTACAGCAGTTTTTGACCTACCAATAGATCTCACAATAGCTGAATCACTCATTCCACAAGTTTTCGTTCCACGAATTTTAACGCATTCATTTTCGGACAAATATTTATTCCTTGGCATAACGTACAACAACAGAACGTCACACCAAACTAAGTTCAAACGCTTAGGTGCATTGGGTGTGTTTTATACCTCATGCTGCCACTGATTTCATATGCATATGCTTTCGAACACTGCCGCAACTTTATATTTGTTTCCAATGGAACTAACTATAAACAGGTCAATGTGTTAAAATTTCCCGTTCTTTTAATATTATTTTTACGTATTATCTTCCTTACATTTCAAAACGTAATGTTTGCTTCTTTTTTTTTTGCATCGCCACATCTGCATCAACTAAATTTCAGGTGATTAGACCATAAACTTTTTCCAGGGCCTTATATAACTATACATACACTGACAGGTCATAATATTATACACTTCTGCCTACAATCGGATAACAGCCTCAAACAGCTACGCAAAAACGCGATGCCAAAGCACAGGGAAAGGAGATCATCGTAGCAGAAGATGCGACGAATGAGCAACGTAAAAACGGAAAGTTTTGTGACTGGTGGTTGGCTTTCATGAATATCCTCCTGCTTATGGTCCCATATATTCTCAATGTAATTGGTGTCTGGTCAGCAAGAGGTCCATGAGAATGTGGTGAAGCCCGTATTGAACTCCTCCAGCCATTCGGTCACCCGCTGGAATTTATGACATAACTTTGTCGTGCTCTAAGATGGCATTGTGATTTCAAACAGACGCTGCAGAAGGATGCAGGTGATCTGCGAGGAGCTGTACATACGTGGCACCGTTGGCGAACGTGTCCAAAGGCATCAGGGAACTCAATTGAGGACAAAGGAAGCCACACTAAACTGAGATACCGCCTCCACATCCCACCTTATACCGTCTTGGCATGCCGAATGCTTGGCTTCCTTTGGTTTACGCCACAACCGATGTCTGCCATTAGCACAATGGAGAGCGTAACCATATAATGGTTTTCCAGTCCCCCACAGTCCACCTTCTGTGTCCTTTGCCAACGCCAGCCGCGTTTTGTGGTGTCGGACTGTTATCATAGGGACACGAACCGGTCGTCAGCTGATGATTCCTAAATAATTTATATCCGTCCAATGGTCTTTGGACACACTGTGGTGAATACACCATGGTAATGTTTTGTTGTTATTTGCAGCAGTGTAACGTCACGGATGTACTGTCCACCCACAAAAGGACTTCGAAATAAGCTTTCCAGACACTTGTACAGTGCATAACTTGAATAGTAACGCGGTTTCTCCGGAACTGAACGTTCCAGGTTCGAATCCCGGCTTCGACAACTTTTCTTTACAAAATGTCGCCAAAACTGGGACTCACACTAGTGGCCAAGGACCCAACCGTTGAATCCACCACTTAAGGTCAAGTCGTTAGCCTGACCTCTCTTTCAAGTGGAGGAAGATGTAATCTCCACCCACAAAAGGACTTCGAAAAAAGCTTCCCAGACACTCGTCGGGGTAGCTTAAATGGTAAAGCGGTTTCTCCAGAGTTGAACGTTCCGGGTTCGAATCCCGGCGTCGACGACGTTTCTTTACACGGTTGGTCGTAAAGATTTGAGCTTGTCGGCGCCGTCCTCGTTCATTCACTGTACGTTTCCACACACATGTCAAGCCGTTGCCGAAGGTTTTGCCGATTTTCATGCAGTATTGATACACAGTGTAAAGAAACGTCCCTTCTTTTCGGCGCCCGAATTCGAAATTTCGGATCCGTCATCTCCGGAGAGACGGTTTTTCCATTTAAGTAGCTCCGGTTTGTCGCGGAAACCCTAAATGTATCGCCGTTGCCAAAATTAAACATCCCGCCTTCCTAGCTCGAACTATTTGTGCTGTACCAAACGCTTAATTCTCTATCTTTGCCCCATTTCTTCACACTTCATGCGATCTCCCAACACATGTGCGCCACACAGCTATTTGTAGATATCTACGAGCAGTTCTGCAGCTGTACTTTTGCTCCTGTCCATGTCATTTACGTGCTCTGCGAAAGTTGTACGTAATATTCTGTCCTGTTAATGTATATACATCATGTGAATTACTAATAAAATCGTTGTGTGTGAAAACGAGGAAACATTAAATACTATTGGCGAAAGTAAAACGTGGGCAGCATATATACACGCCTAGCATAATGTTATAAATATCTTACAGTAAGAATGATTCAAGCTAAGAGCTACTAATCACTCTTTATGCAACTCGACTTCCACAGGTTTTACGTATTCTACTTCATTTTACGGTTCAGTCAACTTTCAAGTTTGCTTTCTGAAAATTTCCTAGCGTTGCAAGATTAAAGATTTTGTGTACTTTTAACATATGCTATATATATTAAGAGAGCAGGTAGATGAAAGCACACTACAAGATTATAATGAACTTAAAATTACCTCTTGAACGTAAAAGAGCTCATTCCAAAGATAAACACACTAATTCTAGAGTCATCTTGAAATTATCTTTAACAGATAATTGTGAATAAATGAAAAATTGTTGCATTGTTGCTTAAATGTAGAAGTTTTGATAAGACTGTACGTAGAAATTGCGCCTGTGTTCCGACTTATTTTACATTACTAACATCACTGAAGAGTTCTCTATTGAAATTCTTTTCTGCAAGAATTGTTTTTAAGATCGACGAAAACTAAATAAAATTTCGTGGAATGAAATAGGTTTTAGGGAAATGTATTAGAAATCATTACAGTTGTTTCACATAATAAATGGAGAATTTATTTTTGGTCAATTTTACTTTAACTGTTATTCATTCCAAGTTGGGAATTAGTTTTTTTTAATACAGATTATGCCAGTTCTATCTATCTTGCAAGCTTAAAAATCTTAAAAAGTTTAAATCTTAAAAAAGCTATCTATCTAGCTTAAGAAAACCCAAGTAGCTTGCTTTGCCGCAGTGTGTCTTACGCTATGACTAAGTACCGGTTGAGAAAGCCAAAGATCCTGAGGCCCAGCCTGGCTATTCTAGACGTCCATTCTTCCTCCACTGGGAGACCTGGAGAGCTTGACACTTTGTTTCTCAGTTGAATACTGTTCGTCATTAAGTTCATCGGTTCACTGGTTACTCAGACGCATGAAATAATTAAACCGAATTGATGTATAAAGTCAGGTATCACACAGCTGATCAGAGGTATTGCAACTCGTAGAAACACATGAGTTGCAACAGAAGTATTTACTGAAGAAAATATATATGATGCGAGGTATAAATGGTCGAAATTTCAAAAGGTTGAGCCAAATGGAATATGCTAAACTGAGTTCTTGATTACATATTGAATACGCATCCACGATTCGTCAACTGTAATTGCACGTGATGATATACGGGCCAACTTTCCAGAAATCATATGCCGCACGTGTTTGATGGGGAACAACGACCGTGAAGGCCAAGAAAGTGTTGACACTTGGTGATCACAGCAGAAACGTTGAACTATATGTGTGACATGGGCAGTAACATTTTCCTCTTTGCAGGTAATTCCGGAATGGTTCTTTTGCAGCATTGGTAAGACTTCTGGTTCCGCTATCTCACAAATGTACCGTTGACTGTTCATAGTGCCTGCGATTCATAGAAGGCGAGAGCGTGAGTGAAACCACGACGCCGACGGTAAGGCCACTATGACGCTTTGCAATGTAGTCATCTAGATGACATTCCCCACAGTATCTGCCAGCGAATATTCGGCCGTCATGAGTCCAAATATTGTAGACAAACTCGTCGGAGATCAATGGAAATCGCAAACACAAACGCCGAGTTACGAACCCTCGATGCAGCAATCGCCGACGTGTAGTACTAGCAAACATCGGCCGATGTGCTGCAGTCCTTCATTGTTGTGCTAACACTGTTGAAGTTGCTGCACGATTCATCACAGCCATACGTACAAAGCCTTTACTTTTACATTTTGACGTGCCTATAGGTGTTCAATTTCCCACTCGTCGATGCGGAGAACCTACTTCCATCCATTGTTTCCAAAGATGCATCACAATACTAGAGTCCTGTGCAACACGTGTTGAAGTTCCACTGTACGAGAAACAGCCTTCTGTCAAGCCTACAATTCTTCCTCTTTCGAAGTTCGTCTGTTGTTCATAATGTTGTCTCGTTTTGCGACGAGGCATGCTTACGTACTGTTAGTATAATAATAATATACTTTACCTATGCAATGACAAAAATTTGCTTCTTACTGCTCTCTTTTATATCTTCAGAGGCAGTTTCAAGATCGATTGCGTGCGCATCTAGTTTACATCCACAGCTGAAATCGTAATAACTTGCATCTTTTATGCTAAATAACTCTTGTGTTAAATGTTAAGTCTATCTGATAATTATTTCTTGGTATTCCAATTTCTCACAACAGCAGTGTATTATTCTGTAATTGACGTATTTTGTATTTATCATAGATTGTGAAATATGCACTGAAGTGCCAAAAGTCATTAGACACCCCCTAATATCGTATCGGACCGGTCTAAAGCCGGTCCGATACTTCCAAGATGAAGTATTCAGCTATGCTGTTTGTATAGCCGTCCATAAATGCGGAAGTCTCACAAGGGCAGGATGTTTTGCATAAAAGGATCTTTCAATCACATTCCAAATATGTTCGATGGGGCTCATGTCTGGCGATTTAGGTGGCCACATCATTCTCTGGAATTCTGCAGAATGTTCGTCAAGCCATCCGCGAACGATTTTGGCCCGGTGACATGGTACATTGACATGGTACAAACCCCATCGCTGTTTGGGTACATGAAGTTCATGAATGGCTGCAAATGGTCTCCAAGCGGCTTAACAAAGCTATTTCTAGTCAGTGTATATGCTTCAATTTCACCAGCGGACACAGTCCATGCCATGAAAAACACCCCACGCTATTATGGATCCTCCCCCACAACTTGCACAGTACCTTGTTGACAACTTGCGTACGTGGCTTCGTGAGGTCTGCGCTTCACCCGAACCCTACCATCACCTCGTACCAACTGGAACCGTGACTCATCTGACCAAGCTATGTCTTTCCAGTCCTCTATCGTGCAACTGGTATGTTTACGAGCCCAAGATAATCTCACCTGCCGATGACGGCTGTTAGTAAAGACACTCGAGTCGGCCTTCTACTTCCATATTCGATCAACACCAAATTTCGCTGCACTGACTTCATGGGTACGTACCTAGAACAAGACTTATTGATTGTTGCTGTTATTTGACGCAGTGTCCCTTGCTTGTTATCAGGGACTACTCTACTCAGACGTCGTTAAGTACACGGTGGTCGGCCACTGCTTTGCCACGGTGGGAGGTAATGCATGAAATCAGCTACTCTTAGCACACTCTTGACAATGTGGATCGAGGATTGTCGAATTCCCGAATAATATGAGAAATGGAATGTCCCATGCCTCTAGCTCCAACCAGCATTCCGCGCTCAAAATCGGTGAATTCTGGTTTTGTAGCCATAATCATGTTAAAAAACGTTTTACTAGGGTCACTACCTTACAACTGAAAGAATTGATTAAACACTGCCCATTTATGCGTATTTTATGGGATGCTACATCCACCTGGACATATTCATATTACTATGCCCTGACTTTTGGTACTTCAGTGTACATATAAACTGTTCCCTTGATTAAGAGTAAAAAAGTGCGGATCGCCTGGTCATGATAAATCAGGTCTTCGTGCAGCTAACCCAGTTGGTTGTACAAATTGAGATATAGAACCTGTGAATAAAGTTTTTTGGTCTAAGTAAGCACGTGAGAAAAATTTATAAATTACATCCAGCGTTAGATTCTCAGAGGAAGCCCAAATGAGCATTAGCTATTTTCAGTTTTAACGTCTAACATGTTATATGTCCGGAACGAGATATTTCGTTGCAGAACAATTGGGTCTTAAGTGGTCGGAACGAAATATCTCACGGCAAAGAACTCTGTCTTTTAACTACCTTCAACGACGTATCTCGCAATAGAGAGAAATGTTTTTGTTGGCTGGACATGTGCGTTGAAACACGTGTGTATTTCCTACTTTTTATTGCTTAAGCTGATTAGTGGTGGCTGTTATTTAACGCGGAATAGTATACATGGAAAAGCCTGCTAAGAGCCAATTTAAAGCCAATTTTTTTCTGGTCGTCGGACTACTTAAGTGTTGGAAGAACTACGTAATATAACCGACGTCTTAACAAACCAGTATAATCAGACTCTAGAACAGCAACGAGCTCCCAACTCAGCGCAAACATTGTGATTGATTCCAGCCAAAGCCCTTGTTCACTGATTCAGCTTAATGTTTGCTGATCCACGTTAAAAATGATAATGTACAACGAAGCAGTGGCAAGATGTGTATATCCGTCACGTTATTTAAAAATTTTTTTTTTTTTTTTAATGAAGTTTGTAAAGAAAAGTTGTCGACGCCGGGATTCGAACCCGGAGCGTTTAGCTCCGGAGAAAAATGCTTTTACCGTTTAATACGGGTTAACTGGGCAGCTTATACTGAAGTCACTTGTAAGTGGACATAACAAGTTAACTTCAAAATTATTAAAACACATTGGGGGAGGGTGATAGTAAGTTTAACGTCTGTGCATTGATTATAGTGATTTCTGAAGGATTTAGAGAAGCTTAGAATTCTGCATTCATTCCGAAGACAAGAGCTATTTCAAGCTGTAACAAGTCGCTCTCTTTCTACGCCGAGATTCGATCCTCTTATCAGTCAGTTCGAGAACGACTGTCAATAATGGAATTACAAAAACTTAGTTGGGAATGGTTCAGTTGAAGGAAAAACAGTCACACTGAAATGTTTTTCCTAATTATTTAAAATTTCATATTATCTGGCTTTGAGAACTACAAAAGCAAAGAATGAAAGTTATATTAGAAGTGAGCTGAATTTAAATGAACTTACAGATTGATATTTTGAAACTGAGAAAGTTTCCTTCAGTGGAACTTTAGGAAGTTAGATTTGACAGAGTCTTGTTTTTCGTATTCAAACCGAAAGCACTTTAAGTTATACATTTTTGTTAACGCTATTTGAGTATATTAAACTACCGGATGACAATTATTGTTTTAGACAAACACAATGTTTTATTTAAAAAGTTCTATAAGATATAGAAAGCTAAAACTTCTCAAGTGTCTACTTGAGATGAAATGCAATCAAGTGATGAAATTTTCGAAGTAATTGCCTCCTGTGCGCGTAACACGACGAAGACGCACGATAAAGTTATCAATGACATTTGACAAAATCTCGCTAGGGAGGCTATCAAAAGCGTTAACAACGGTCGTTTTGAGGTCAGTAGTAGTTTCTGACCACGTAATAGACCTTATCTTTAGTGTGGTTCCAGAGGAAAAAAAAATAACGCGAACTCAAATTCAGGGAGTATGGAGGCCAGTGCATACTTACGGGATAGTGATTTGGATATCCTAAGTTTATGGCATTTGTCCCGAATGTCGAAAATATCGTTGCCGTGTAGCAAATACATCCCGATTTCCGTGAGGACGAGCTTCATCCTATTAGAACCAATAATCGCCATCCATACGTAGTTCATGAATCTTTGGGAAACCGGTTTCTTCAGACTTCTTTATTAAATGAATGATTGTACTCCAAAATGCCTTTGGCCGATTTTTGAATGTTGCGCACCATTGCGGAGAAATTTTGGGATGTTTTTGCTCTTGCAAGTTTCTGTTCATCAGTTCCGTCCAGCTCATCATGAGAACAAACAAACTCCGCAGCAAACGTTGAAGACTGAAGTCTATCAGTCTCGGTAAAATCTCCATCCGAGGCCTTCAGTCTCTTAACACGGCACGATCTCTTAACACTCTTTTTACAAAATACGCAATTCCAATAATGTTAGAATATGAG
>JJRW01S0000353.1:71774-82999 GCA_001188405.1 Loxosceles reclusa
GCTGCTTTACGTGAATTTATCGAAGTTCTACAAAAAGTTAAGTACAGTTCAAGTCGGTGTACTTTACGTTAAATTTAAATATCACTGCTTCATTTTGAAGACAGCAAGAATGGTGCTAGAGCCAAAATAACTGACTCTGCTTTCAGTAAATTTTGCTTACCTAGTTCAGCACTTCTGATCTTGCCAAAAAGGTCGAAAGTTAAGACTCTCTCATCTTGAGAGTCGCTCTTGAGAGAGATGTCGTTGCTTTTCGAAACGTCATTTGTGACGTCTTCTTTCCTTTATCTAGTTTTGTCTAGTTGGCGTCGATTCAATGTTAACCATGTTTCGCTGCGCTTCTCTGGATAGTAAAATGTTAAATTTAGGAAGGGAATTTTCATTAGACATTACATCACATACGGCCGCTATATAAAGACCTGGCGAATTTTTTTTCTCATTGTTAAAAGCTATCAGTCAAGCATGCTTAAATGCATATTGAGCTTAGTTTGTTATTTTTGTTTGCGATAATCAGATTTCAGACTTTTGAGACAAGTTGTCTCTGCAGTGAAAATTTGTGTTAAACAAGAAATGATATTTTCTCTTCTTATTTTCTCTTAGCAAGTTGCTAATGTTCATTTGAATTTCTTAGTTTTGACTTGAAGTCTTGTGATAAGTCAGAGTAAGAAAGAGAACTTTCCTCAGTTTTGAGTCAAAGGGTGACTCTTTGACTCAAAACTTTTCAAAGCTGATTTTCAGAGAATCAGATTGTGGAAATATCCAAAGTGGGAGAGCGGGGTGGCTGACACTCGTGTCGAGTTGGTCAGGATATCTACGACACCTTCCACAAGGGGCGGATGGAAACCCGTCCACTTCGAAATATCTATTTGGATCTGCGATGCACGAAACGTGCAACTTCCGACGTGAAAGGAGATTTAGTAAAGCCGGGTGCCCATCGTACGCACCGTCCGAAACTTCACGAGACTCGTACGAATAACGAAAAGATGCACAGCAAAGGTTGATTGAACAATGTTCCTTTTCTTTGAAAAAATGCCATTGTAATGTTTTCATATACTTGCATGAGCATTAATTTGTGACGATGATTCATACAGTGCGTGCATCAATCTTTGTTATTTTAATGAACACTGGAAAAGTTGAAATACTTGTGATATATTACAGTGATTAAAATAATTTACCCTGTAACAGTGTAAAGAAAAGTTGCCTTACGGCGACGCCGGGATTCGAACCAACGTATCTGATCTCAGTGACCGTTTTAAGCTACACCGACAGGTATTTGGGCAGCTCATAATCGACGTCTTTTGTATGGATACCTTACACCTCCCCCACTTGAGAGAGAGGTCTGGACCTCGAGTGGTGGTCCTACCGGATGGGTCCTTGGCCACTAGTGTGAGTCCTTATGTTCGGGCACCATCGTAAAGAAACGTTGCCTTATGCTGAAGCCGGGATTCAACACAACGGATCTGTCATCTCTAAGGTTACCAATCTAGTTATGCCGACAGGTACCTGGGTAGCTTATAATCGAAGTATTTTGTGGGAGAACCTTACAATTGTACATGATAATAAATGAATAAAACAACAATGCAATAGTACGCTGGATGGATTCTTCTGTCGTCGGAAATCAGACTGAGACAAAATGACTACCCTAAACGTTTCACTGCAATAAACCGCTGCGATTCTGGAGTGGAGATGGAAGTGAAGGCTAAGGTCGCCCGGCTGTATATTGAACTCGTGTCGGAAATGCTACCGCGAATATTTCGGCAGGTTGACATTAAGACCTTCTACAACCCATGTTCTACGATTCGGGATATGGTAGTGCACGTGAAAGAGCCGAAACCTTATGATGAATCGTCGGTGGATGTGTACCACAATCCTTGCTACAAGTGGTTCATCGGGGAAACAAAAGTCTCGGTACTCCTTAAAGAACACACTCATGCTGTACAACAAAAGACCGGATTTTGAATCCCATGAGGTAATCGATAAAAATATCTCTAAAAGAAGCAATCGATTGTTTCTGGAATCGTGGGAATCATATAAAATGAAGGGGTAAAGAGTGAATAGAAGCAATCAGGTCATAAGCGCGTACCGTCATCTCACTCGAGCTCGTAACACCAACAACAAATAACATTCTCTATTCATTTACTCACAAGAAATTCCCAGTGTTCCCACTCTTGGGTTTTCTCCGGGGTTCTCCACAATCACTGTGTATAAACCACTGTTTCGCACCTTACAGATGCTTCGCCTGATGAAGGCCGTAATTGACGTGTGGAACGTCGCAAGTCTTCGTGATAAGGACCAAAGACCTTTTTGTGCTGATGATGTGTGTCTTTGGCCATACAGGAGCAATTGAAAAGCTGTCTCGCCATTGGTATAAGGAAAGATGAATGCTGTTTTGGGGCAAAGAAAATGTTAATCAATAATAATGTTTTCGGTAAGGAAAATGTTAATAAATAATAATATTTTGGACAAGGAAAATGTTAGTAAATAATACTGTTTTGGGCAAGGAAAATGTTAATCAATAATGATGTTTTGGGCAAGGTAGCCAAATGGCGGGACGTATTGGTACAAGGTGTGCCCAATTAGCAGCAATATTTGAGTTGACCTCCCTCAACAGTGGAGGTGAGTGCTCGAATTCTTAAGGTATGGAGGTGATACCAAACGCTCTGGGAAATCTGCAGAAGTTTTGAGATGGTTGAATGAGCAGTACTATTTTATCAGCATTCATAACATTCCCGTCTGTAACAATTTCTATCATCATTGTTAATCAGACAGGGGGCTTTAAAAAGGTATGATTGAAAAATAAGTGATCTTCTTGTCGTTGTTTAATTTTGTAATTGCAACGTTGAATCTAGAGGTACACCCGGTTCTGGTCCGGAAAACCCGATGCATAGCACTCTTTTGCCGAAATCGAAATGAGAACGGAACCCACTTCAAAATTATTGCCATCGGTAACGTAACTAATAGAGATTATGAATCTACTTAAAAATATTGTCCAGAGATTAGATCAGGGTGATCGTTTCCTGACGCGAAAAAACTTAGAATATTATGTAGAAACAAGGGTAGTATTCTGTAGGAATTCTGATGCGTTCATATAAGAAGAAACAATAAAATAATGAATTCAAGGAGAGCACAAGGTACTCGTGACTCTGTAAAGTAACGTATTCTATTGGGACTCGAAACTCTTTGCTTAATTAATGGTAAAAGAAGTAGAAATTTATAAATAGTACCAAAGGTTATAAAAACCTAAAGTGATTAACTAAGCCTTTTTTCGCTTCTCTCTCTGACTCAAAAACTTTATTTTTCCGCAATATTTACTTGCAATTTCAGCACTTGTGGTTCATGCGTTTTATGTCAGTCGTTTTGGAAACCTTTTTTTCACCATTAACTCTCCTATTAATGGTTTTCTAAAATATGTTTCTAAGGAATCATGCTCTCGCCTTTAAGCGATGATCCGCATTCGTCGTTTTTTATTTTTTATTTTTGTTTTACTTTTTTCAAATAAATGCAGGTCTCCGAACGAGAGAAAAAGTTCCAGAATATTTGTTTTCCTCTCGTCTACCGTTTTAAAATATTTATTTCGATTGCAACAGATTTCTTTTATTATTTTTACGTCGTCCTGTAATCGCTGCAGTATTTTTTTTCAAAGGAGACACGCATTACATTTTTGTCTTTATATCCGCTTTTGTTTCCTATTCGCTTCGTATTTTTTGCTCATTATTTTTGGCGCCCTTGGTTGTGACGACTTCAGCCATATCACTAGATTTCATTTTGTTTGGATTTCAGGAAGACTTCCTTGTTACGAGAAGAACATTTCTTCTCTATTTGCTGCTCTTCAGAATTTCTTCAATTTTTTCAACTTTCTTAGCTCTGCTTAACACTTTCGGCTAATTTTACTTTTATATCTTTTTTCTTTATTTCGCAGAGGATAATATGGAGTATAAAGCAAACATTTCTGCATAAGCGAAAGATTTCTTTTCCTTGTGGCACTATTCAGACCAGCTGTATTCTTCTAGGTATGAAAAAGCAATACTTACGATAAATTCTGTATCGAAATATCGATAATTTCTGTATCTTCCATAAATTTTCGCAACTACCATGATGATGTATATGAGATGATGGAAAGTTCGATTGCGGCGATATTTATTGTACAATAAAGATGATATCACAGAGGACTAGTTTCAGCGGTTTTGAGGCGATTCGCTTCCTCACTTATAATGCCACGAATTTTCCCGTGTATTGTGTTCTGGTCCCCAAGGGCTCTCTCTCTCTCTCTCTGGGGTGTAGCGGGGTGGGGTGGGCGGGATTTGTGGTTCTGGCTGCTCCATCTGGGGTGACCGTAGGTTTCCTGAGTAAGAAAAGATTGAATTAATTGCAATCATGGGAGGAGGGGGATGATTGTTAAGAGATTTCTTGCAGGAATTCATAGCAAACCTTCAAAGAGCCAGTTCTACGGAAGAACGTGTGCCTTGCGTCAGAAGAAATTGAATATGTGCCCAAAATCCCAGTAATGTTGGGTAATAGATGATTTACTCAATTCGCCTTTTGAGACATATTGGTGATCATCCATACCCGCAAGGAAATTTTTGTCAATGGATTTTCCACAACTCCCTAATAACACTAGCCTTGTTCCAGTTAAATCAAACTTTTCCCCATTCTGATAACTTTCCTCCACACTACAAGGCACTGTCAAAGCCACCACTTAATCATGCCCGTTCGAGACACGAAAGAGAGTCCTTGGACCGGGACCCACTGAAAGGCAAACCTCGTAGCCTGATTAGACGGAGATCCGAATAAGACAATGGCATCAAAACTGCCAAAATTAGTCATCTGTGACATAATCCTTGTTGTGCAGTAAAGCTCGTTGCAAACTAATAGTTCATCGTCTCGTCTACATCCACTTGCACAAGAGCCGTAGAGACGTTTAATTAAATAGTATTAATACTGAAGGGTAAGGAAACCTTCCCTTATTCTTGACGCCTGGATTCGAACCAACACTTTAGAGTGACCGCTTTACCTGATAAGCTACGCCGACGTGTACCTGGGCAGCTTATTTTCGAAGTCTTTCTTGGGGAAACCTTACAGGAGGTTCTTAACAACCAAATGACCCACGCTTTTGCTCTTGCTTTATAATAACGTTAGGTCACTCACGTACAATTTTATTAAAATAATGATTCAATATATGATTTAATTATATTAGTCCGATTCCCATTGAAGAGGGTGACCTTTATTTAATTAGTGACGGTATTTGTGTCACAAAGTGTCTTTACCTTAAGGTCTTCATGTATTAACAACTAGGTTGCAATAATACAAGTTTGATTTTAATTGGGAATTACATCATTATTATGGTAAACTGACAAACTTCAGTTTATCGCATTTGGATTGTATAGTAGATCTGCAATATAGGCTAATTCATTTATATTTTGAGGAGTCTTCCCCACACAGCCTATCGTCATCATCATCAGCAGCAGCAGCAACCTTTATCAATTTATTGCAGGATAACGGCCTCTTGAATATTTCTCCAAATTTTGCGATCTAGAGCTCTTATTTTCCGAAATGATCTTAAAAATTTTACAAATCCATCCACCCTTAACGTAAGCCGTTTTCCCTGGACCGTTTTTACCTTTGTCAGCCTGTCAAGAATCTGTGTTGACCATTTGATACCATGATTTCTTATGATGTGGTCTACTCATTTCCATTCCAGTTTCGGTACGCATCTGATGGTGTATCTGAGACCCTTGTCTATTTCTCACCCAAATATTTCTTTTCCGATCTCTCCTTGTATATACATAATATGTATTGTACACAAACACACAGTATTATTGGAGGAAGACACGAATTAATTTACAGGTAATTTTGAGGTACAGAGCATGCTGGAATCTGTACCCAGATCAGCCGTGTTTAGCAGCAATAACAGTTTTAATCCGACTGGGGATCCAGTCGAACAGAGGTTGGATGGCAGGTACGGGGACACAATTCCATAAAGATTAACTTCTATGCCAGAGTTCACAAATCGGCTCGTCTGGAGTATGGTCGAGTGCCAGTCTTTCGATAACCATGGACCAGATGTTTTCTTTTGGTGAGAGAACTGGAGAACGTGCTGGCCAGGTCAACAATCGAACACCCTTTGTATAGAGTAAAGTCAGGGCACTGACGCCCGTTGTCCTATTCAAAGGTAGCGTGGCATGGGCCTCGAACATAAGGCACATCAATGGTCCTTAGAACGTGAGAAATATAACGGCAACTGTGTCCAAATTACCGGCCGTGGAAAAAGAGGTGACCAGAATGTGTAGCCAGTGGCAACCATCACTCCAGCTGATTGGCCGCTTACGACAATGGCAAATGCAAGCTGGGAATGGTCGTCACCCTCGGTACCACCGCCAAATGTATAAGACCATCATTATTCTGCACTCAAAACTGGGATAAGTCTAAAAAGAAGACGTGATAACATTCTTGTTTCCATTTTTATCGTTGAACGCACCACTGTAGATGTGAAGAAGCGATAGAAAAAGTACCTATTATAGTATGGCGTGTGGTCTTAACGAACAGCAATACAGGACCCACAACCACATTGATGTTCCATGCTGTTAATGATGTCGTCAACGAAATCCTTGGAGAGTAAATCCTATTGTTCTCGTAAAACAACAAAGAGGGACTGGAGTTTCGTGGAGGAGGATGAAGCCCTGAAACACATCCTCCTAGATTGTTCCAGATATGTTCAATGGGGTTCAAGTCCAGCGAGCGTACTGGACACTGCATATGGACAAGTGTCTGCTCTTCGAGATGCCGCTGGACGAGACGAGTTGTGTGCGACCTCGTATTATTTTCCTGTAGAAGGAAATCTGAGCCAATTTCGCCTGCGCAGTGTCCTACAATGGGATAGAGGAAAACGTCTCTGTAGCGTCCAGCATTTAAAATTCCCTGTGACAGCACGTACAGCTCGGTGCGTCTTTCTAATGATATTCCGTATCAGACCAGGACACTGCATCTACCAAATATATTCATTTCACTGATGTAAAAGGGGCGAAAGCGAGTATCTGATATGTCCAGATTGTAACAAACACCCTTTGCCGATGCCAGGACTCGAACCTGGGTCATTCAGCGCCGGAGGAATGGCTTTCCCAAGTAAGCTACGTCGACGAATGTCTGGGGAACTTATTATTTAAGTCTATTGTGGGGGAACCTCACATCTTCCTCCACGTAGAGAGAGAGGTCAGGGCATGGGTCTGACTACGAGTATGGACCACAACTGCCAAGCCTCGATGAACACAACCTCCATGAGTTCTTGCGCCAATTGTAACAAACACACTTTGCCGAATTCAGGAGCCGAACCCGGATCGTTCAGCTCCGGAGTGACCACTTTCCCAATTAAGCTACGCCCAGAAGTGGGTGGGTAGCTTATTATCTAAGTCTATGCTAGGGGGGAACCTCGCAAGATGCACTCTCGCCGAGAGTCACTCTGTAGTGAACATCGTGACACATCAATAAAGAGTGCTTATCTTCACCGATTTTGCTCCTAGTGGAACCGCATCCCTGTCCAAGTCAAACGCTTTTTCCTGTGGTTGATAGTCAGCAGCAAGCATAATGCCAGCAGTCTCTAATAAAGGCGTCCTCCTCATGTTGCTTACGGCGTACCGTGGAGGCTGGCACCACCCATCCTGTTGCTGCAGCAGGCACAGATCTCTTGTGAGTAGGGGCATCGTTCAGTACTGTCGAGCACATAGCCGCACATATTTGTCAGCTGATGCTGTCGTTCTCCTTCGCCTACCTCGGTTGTATCTTCGTGAAAATAATTGCGTGGCTCGAAACTGCTGCCGCCAACATCTGATTAGAGAACGATCGCCATTCAACTATCTAGCGACATCCGACAGTGTTTGTCTTACTTCAATCTTTCCTGTCGCGCGACCTCTAGCGGTACATGGTCTAGGATTCTCATGTTCACACAATGCCTATCTGGTATTCTTAGTGTAGATATTTCCGCAATGACTGCAGACTCCCGGCGTAACAGATGCTCTTCAGCAGTCACTCGTTTGCATAAACCGATGCACGCGCCACGTACTTCCCTCTCACACACACACACAGATGTCACTACTGCCTGCCTTTCCCCCTAACATATGCCACTTTGGCACATTTCGAACTACATTTCGTAAAGTTATCGTATTTTGGCACTTTGTTTCTGAACGTATAGAACCCAGCGTATATTGAGAAAGCTACTTCAGGAACGGTTCTTATTGACTATTTTATTGAAGACTAGATTAAGCAGGACCTCGCAAACAGAGTTGTTAACTGGAAAATTTTTAACAATAAACCTGACGTAATTACAGACAAGATTTTAGATCGATATTCCATGCTATCATTGCAGCATAAATAAATAAAGTAAAATATGTTTTGTAATATTGGATTTATTATGTTTTAAATAGAGATATCTAATGACTTAAGTCGTACAGCCACCCTTGATGATGCATAAGAGCTTGTGACGTGTATGTGAGCCCTGCGCTTGATGCATATACATATAACGGATACGGAACAACGCCATTTAAGGAGTATGGGAAAGAGGATCCGTACAGTCACAGTCTGAAATTTATTTGACCATCCTAAATAAAGTGTATTGCTGGATTGAGACCAATAAATACGGGCAGAAAATGATATTAATCGCACTTCATAAGAGTTTGAATATAGAATTGCACAGTCGGTAGACTTATCCTATGTCTAAGAAAAACTAGATTTCTCAAAGTCGTTAATTCTTTTCTCGTATGAAGCACCTCGTGTTTTTTTTCACTGTCTAGCTCTATATAAATCAATATAACAAGCGCAGAGTAAACATAAGGTTGTACCAGAACATTATCACAAAACAAAAGATGATTTAAACACTGTGAAGTCTCACACTGGCAATATAAGATGAAGAAGGTCACTGTGTGTCACTGGCACTGTAGGGCCACAAAAGACTTCGATAATAATTTTCTCTGATACCTGTTGGCGGAGTTTAACCTTTAAAGCGGTCACTCGGGAGGTGACAAATCCGTAAGTATGAATCCCGGCTTTGACAAAAGAGCCTTTTCTTTACAATGGAGTCCGAACTTATTGACTCACACTAGTGGCCAAGGACCCAACTGTTAGGTCCACCACTCGACGTCTGGTCGATACTCTGACCTCTTTTTAAAATGGGAAACTATGTATGGGTTCCCCTACTAAATACTTCGAAAATAAGCTGCCCACATACTTATCGGCGTAGCTTAATCGGTAAAGTGGTCACTCCAGATATGACAGATCCCAGAGTTTCGAATCACGGCGTCGACAAAAAGCAGAATTTTTTACAACACAATTACCTCAGTAGTAGATCGCAGTTCAGCCGTTACTTTTACTCTGCAGGTGACGCCAGACTCAAAAGAAAGGATGATTGAACAGCAATCATAACGTAGAATTCTATTCACACAATGATTCTTTCTTCCGAGGACGTCAGTTAGCAATCAGCACATTGACGAGAATAATTCACACGGCGATTTTGGGCCGCGACTTGTGAACAAATATGCCTTTTATGTCGACGCCTGGATTCGACGTACGGATCTGTCATCTTCGTAGAGATCGCTTTTCCATTTAAGCTACGGCAACAGGTATCTGGACAGCTTATTATCGAAGTCTTTTGTGGGAAGACTCTTACATCCTTCCTCCCCCGTTGAGAGAGGGATTAAGACACCATCCTGACCTCGAGTGGTGGACACAACGGTTGGGTCATTCGTCATTACTGTGAGTCCATCAGTTCGGTCGCTATTGTGAAGAATACTTGCTTTTTTGCAGAGACCGGGATCTGAACCTATGGGTATGTCAACTCCGGAGAGACTGTTTTTCCATCTAAGATACGCCGACAGGTACCTGGGCAGCTTATGATCGAAACATATTGTGGGGGGGAACTTTAGAGACTTCACAATATTTTAATACCATACGAATTTAATCAGTACCATGCACTGTAACACTATCAGTATATGACCTTGATGTAAATAAACTGCAGAACGCAAATTCGACTTAAAAGAGAGTTATTCATCATGGCTTTAATAATCAGAAAATTACATTCGTACTACCGTCTGACTTCGACAACGCATGGACAAGAAGAATCGAGTTGTAACCATCGTTGGCTACACTTATGAAGCAAAACTGTTTGTAGCTTTACCTGATACCACCTCATCGGTATATACAATTGACAAGTTGATACAGGTGACAATGGTCCTTATCTTCTTTATCGGTTGCTATTTCCGTGTTAAGCATGTTTCACTTTTATTTGGGGGGCGGCACAAAAGCTTTATTGCTATTGGTAGAAAAAAAGAACGCTATAGGTATACGTTTGGATGGAAAATTTGTTAAATTCAAGTAACCAGTGGCAGAAGCAAATGCCGCGAGTTTAACGTTTTCTAAAACTCTGGTTCAAATATTTGTTCACAGATCAAAGAGATAAACTTGCAAATATTAAGAGAGAAAATGCATATTTCTTAATTCGTAATGCTTGTCACGACAGTCAGTACAAGGACATTAAGCCTGCCCGTAACGAGATTATCCAGTTTTGTGGCCCAACGAAGCAGAATTGTATCTCAAGTTATCTAAAAGTTTAATCATTAAGGTTAGTAGGGCTTCCTCTTTTGAATTTAGGATGAAGTAGTCCGTGATGTGTAATTTCCTGCAGTTCATATCAATATATCCATTGCTGAAAGTGAATACCATTGTCACAAGTAGGACAAAAAGAGTTTGTCAGTTTGTCTTGTGGTGTCATCTGGTTTCGAGTTTTGGCATCGTAGTTTCAAAAGGGAAAAGAATAGTGAAAACCGCATCTTCCCAAGTGAGGCTCCGTTCATGGCGCGGTCGTGGGGAGAGCGAGTGGGAGAAAGAGAGCGAGAGATGCGATGTCATGTCTTTCAGGACATTTCCGGAAGCTTCTTAGGTACTATACAGATGCGGACGTATTGCGTCGAGGAGGTCCTTTTGATGCTGTATTTATACAAATACAAATACAAATACAAAATGAAAGTCGGCAACAGGCAAATGCCCAGCATAGCTGACCATGTCTAAGAATCCATAAAATTACGGAGTCATGAATAGCAATAAGCATAAATTAGGGAACGGAGTTCCCTCGTCCAAATCAAAAGGAAACAGAAAAGCCTTAGAAATAATGACATTAAATGACATTAAAATCTCAGAGAATACTTACAGGCAAATCCTCCAAAGTCACCCCCAACCCATAAAATTGC
>JJRW01S0000354.1:38741-49075 GCA_001188405.1 Loxosceles reclusa
CATGACGCCTCTCTTTCAGAAAAAAAACCCGAATAAATTCGTCCTTGCGATTAACCGAAAAGGAGGTTTCATCTGACAAAAAGAAGAGAAGAAAGAACTTCACTCCACGCGACGAAGGCATCATCAAACTCTATTGCAAAGAAATAGGCCAAAACAACTTCCGGTTCTAGTCCTTGAACAAAAGTCTTGTCTTTTGAGTTTTTGTTCCTTTTGCTCCACCTTGTCTTGTTCTGCCACCGAAACTGTGAGTCTGTCTCTGCACTTCTCACTTACGCCTACGATGGCGCCAAATACCTGAAATGCTAATGAAATGCCATATATCTTTAATATCTCACACTTTTCTCTAATTAATGTGCCCGGTAAAATGAATAGAGGCGTATAATAATCATATCAATCTCACAGAGGTTTTTGAAATCGCATTTTTTCTTCTCTCAGATTTTACAATGCATACCCCTCTGTAAAATCTCAGTGTTGGATGCTTCGCCTGATTAAATGATTTCGTCTAAGCACTGATGTTATTAAAGTGATGAATGTTTTTTTTTATTTTTCTAATTTTTATGGATCAGAAGCTAAAAACAAAGGAAAAAGTTTCTAGAATTGTAACGAACCTGGCATAGAAACCGCAGAACAAAAACACAATATAATTTATGTTACGGCATTGAAACCAATAACGATCTCGAAATAATCGGATGCAAAATCCCATGAACAAACCTAATCCCGAAAGTGATAAATCCTTTTAATCCATATGTCTCTCGTAAGTGTGGCCACGTCGGGAATCGAACCTGGAACGTTCTACTCCGGAGAGCCGCTTTAACCGGTTAAGCTACGTCGACAGTGGATTTCTGTGCTTATTTTGAACTCTTTTGTGGGTGGGCATTACAAGGTTTTTTGACCCCTCTTTTTAGGATAAATACTTAAATACATAAATATTGTATGTGGGATTAATGTTTACAGATGATATTGGGAAACAATCGTACCCATTTTTTCCCCTTTCATTTGTTGTTTTTGTCCTTCTGTTGTGCATTTAAGGGATGTTAAATAAGGTAGCATTCACAGAAAAATATTAAAGTTCTTATTTAAAATTCTTGGATTTGAAGACCAAAGAAAGGTCAGGGGCAAAGCTCGTTGTAGTCCAATGAAAGATTCCACCGTGTATAGCTCAAAGTACTGTAATGTGCACCCGGAGTGCTGTGTAGGCCGCCCGTGTAAGCTCTTCCAACTTAGCGGTAATCCAACTGGCCGTCTGCCGCGCGTCAAGCGTCGCTTATTTTCTTGCCTGTTTAAAGAGACTTTCTCCACGAATAGCTTCGCTATGTGTATTTTGAGAATGAAAAGCGACAAATAATCGCCTGCTAAACAGGTTTTCATAAATACGTTTGGAGACATGTTTCTGCGTTGAGAGGTGTCCGACTTGTTTTGAGAGAGTGGCGCGCGACCCACGTGCAACCATTCAGTAAGTGCCCACGACGCCGAAGTCCGCCCATCTCGGTTTGCCTTGATTAGCCACCTACTGATGCTCTCTCTGTAAGTGTGCCCTACACGTCGTCCTTGCCGAAAACGACACCAACGTTCACAATCGAGTTGCACTACCAGAAAAAAAAATAAATAAAGGACGAAGAAAACTTAACTATTCCAAACCAAATTCAATAGGAAGCATAGACGAATTTAAAGGCATTGACTTCTTTCATGAAGAAGTGTTCTTAAGGTTTCAGCAAATGAAACTTTCATACCGATACTTATCAGTATTGCGAAAAATACTTCGTGTATTGCGTTCATCACTTGAAAGGATACGTCAGGAGTTGCATAGAATAGATATCACCAGATTATAAACTGCTGATAATGAGGAAAAGGTCTCACCGATTTTATGGTTTTCTGTACGTGGTCAGCCATAATGGGTTTTTGCCTGTTGCTGACTTTTATTTTGTGTTTGTATTTTTATTTGTAAGTGAATAATTTGGCTGGATTTTTGTTCCATTGTAAACGGTTACGTTCATTCACTTCGTGCTTTTTGACTCTACAAAAGGAAATTTCACACGGGTAACACGGAAAAGAATGAATAGCATTGTAAGGTTCTCTTCCCAAAAGAATTCGATAATTCCAGTCACAAACCATACAAAGAATATTAAATATAAAAAACTTAATCAAATTTAAAGTGGGGCTAACCATGTATAAAATAATTAAAATCGACTTATTTTATGATTTAATTAACTTGTCCCAAAGAGATAATAGACATCCAACCAGAAACGAAGCTAGAATTTATCCTTCCATACCTTAGAACTTCAATGGCTTTTGATACCTTTTTAATTAAGGCCCAAGAACATGGAACGAATTCCCTCTTCAGGTCAGGAGTGGAGGCATAGTTCACAAGCTTTCAGAGATGGTAAGGATGTATCTAGGTGGTCGAGATTAACTGTATATTTATTCCTAATCTTACATATATCCCTCTGATGTCATATATAGCAGTATGATTGTATTTTTATGTTTTGTATTACATCCTTAAGTATTACAGTATATCATATGTGGATCATTAGTCGGTACGTTCCGGTGACCTGGGCCTGTCGGATATCATTTGGGGCCTTTCCTGGGTCTCCGCCAGGACGTAATGTAATGTATACAATACATGATGTTCTATAAGTAAATTAACAAATTATGACACTCTGTTATGGATGTATTGTTCATTATGTAGTCTGAAAATAACCTATTAATAATATTACTGTTATAAGAGCTGCCCAGTTGCCGGTCGGAGTAGCTTAAATGCAAAAGCGGTCACACCGGAGATACAGATTCGTAGGTTCGTCGACAAAACGGCAGTTTACCTTAGAGCATTCCATTTAACGAAAAAAAAAAAAAAACACGTAGAACTTGTTGCTCTTCAGGGACTGAGTTTCTTCAGATGATCATTTTGCTTCATTCTTCATTAATCTCAAAAACTCCATAACTCCGAGATTCTCATCTTAGTGGAAAAGACAGCTTAATTTCGGAACAGGCTGCATGATGATCGTTTAGTCAGATTATCAATATTGAGAAATTTTCTCTTTCCAAAATATTCGCATGCTTGCAGCAACGCAGAGCTTAATGTCGAGCGTTTGATCACTTCGAATGCCAATAATCGAAATCATATTATGCCATAATCATAATCATGCCAATAATAGAAATCATATAATCACCATGGTTTGAACATACACGTATAGCAGAAACGACAGATGTGGCACACTCTTCTTGAGTACGTCATTTTGAAACTTTTTTTTGCTGTTGTTGAAATAAAGATGTTTCATTTTTTGACCAACGAAGTAATGCGTTGAGATTAGAATGCAACTTCTTACTGTCTTCAACAACCGAAATGCTTTTATCAGTTATCGGCAAAGAGCAGATATTTAATGTGCAAAAAAAAAGTGAAATATTTTATCTATTTATGGAATATAGAAACACTGAAGTGCCAAAAGTCACGGGGCACTCCCTAATAACGTGTCGTAACACTTTAGACCGGCGAAGTGCAGCAGCTCGACGTGGCATTAAGTCAACTAATCGTCGGAAGTCTCAGGACGAAATTTTCAGCCATGCTTTCTATATAGCCATCCATAATTGCGGAAGTGTTGCACGGTCAGGATGTTTCGCATGACCAGACCCTTTGATCATATCCCAATATGTTTGATGGGGGTTCATGTTTGGTAATTTAGGTGGCCACATCATTCACTAGAATTCTCCAGAATGTTCGTAAAATCAATCGTGAACGATTCTGACCAGATAACATGATGCATTGCTATCCCCATTAGGGGTCTATGAAGTCGTATAAACAATCGTTTGCGTAAAAGAAGTCCATGAATGGCTGCAGATGGTCTCCATGTCGCTGAAGATAACGAGTTTCAGTCAGCGTATGTTCAATTTAATCAGAGGACCCAGTTCATGCCACAAAAAAAAACACCCCGCACCATCATGGAACCTCCACCAACAACACAGTACCTTGTTCACAAATTGGATTCATGGCTTCGTGAGATCTGCGTCACAACCGAACCCTACCGTCAGCTTGTGCGAAGTGGAATAGTAACTCATGTTACCAAGCTACATTTTTCCACTCATCTGCCGATTAATTGGTATATTTATGAACTAAAGATAGACGCAGCTGCCGATGACGAGTTGTCGTCAGTAACGGCACTCAAATCGGTCTTCTGCTACCACATCTGATCAAAACTAAATGTCGCTGCACTGACATCATGGACACGTGATTAGTACGTGACTCATTGATTGATGCCGTTATTCGAGGCAGTGTCGCTTGTCTGTTAGCAGGAATTATTCTACTCAGACGTCGCTGATCGCGGTCAATAAAAGCACGCGGTCGCCTACTGCGTTACTTATAGTGGCAGGTAATGCCTGAAATCAGTTGCTCTCGGAAGACTCTTGACACTGTGGATCGAGTAATGTTGAATTCTCCAACAATGCCGGAAATGTAATGTACCATGCATCTAGCTCCAACTAGCATTCTGCGTTCAAAGTCGGTCAATTCTCGTCGTGTAGCCAAAATTACATCAGACAACGTTTCACAGGACTAAGCTCTTTCAGTGCAACTGAAAAAAAAAATCACAAGGCACTGCCCATTTATACTTAATTTACGCGATGCTACCGCCACCCCTGGATATTTACATGTTATTATCCTTTGAGTTTTGGCACTTCATTGTTGTAATGTCCACCCACAAAAGACTTCAAAGTAAGCATAGAATTACAGCGTCGGCGTAGCTTAACCGGTAAAAGCGGCTCCTCCGGGGGTGAACGTTCCGGATTCGATTCCTGGCGTCGACAAAAAGTAAAGATTTTCTTTACAAATGGCGCCTGAACAGGGGCGACTCACATTAGTGGCCAAGGACCTAACCGTTAGGTCCACCATTCGAGGTCAGGTCGTACCCTGACCTCTCTTTCAAGTGGGGGGGGGGAGGGGGATGTAATATCCACCCACAAAATACTTCAAAGTAAGCATAGAATTACAACGTCGGCGTAGCTTAACAAGTAAAAGCGGCTCCTCTGGGTTGAACGTTCCGGGTTTCTTTCGCGTCGTCGACATGAAGTAAAGTATTTTTAACATTGTGTACCGTGCCTATAGTTCGTTGTTCTCTCTCACCTCCTTCTTCTCGGCAAACTACCTTCTTGTGCAAGAAGTCAAAGTAAACCTACGATAATTGGCTTCACACGTACTGTTCCTCGGTTACAAACATAAATTGAACAGGTATGACTTGGCATACCGGGTTTGCCAAAATTGGCCGGAAATTGGTCGGATAGCCAATTTTCGTCCCTTTTTTTACAGCGTACACAAACACTCCTAATGCCTCGCAGGAACAGAATGAAATCTTTTGATAGAGAATATGTTCATTCTTACGACTCCTGAAAATGGTAATTAGCAAATGCTGTCTCCATCGATAAAGAAGAAAATCAGTAAAATGAACGAAATCACCGCTTTCAAGTGATACGTGCATTTACTTGGTTTGCAGAGACTTTCATTTTCTTGAAGTAAAGTGAGAGTATTGTGACGATTTCAAGAACAAGTATGTCTCAAGCGCACTGCATTGTATTGCAATCGGCTGTTTTACTTATAAATGCCGAAACGAAAACAACATCTTAGAATTGCTGAAATTTTATGTTTACTTGCTTAGAGATCTAAAAAAATACCTTTTTAATTATCACGACATTTTACTGGTCGAAAGCAAATGACATTTAAATTATAAATTTTGAATTTATAGTACAGGACGGTATCGCCCAGTAACTTAGGCGTCAGCCACTGGAACAGTTTTTGAGTTATAAATATTAAACGATAAATCAATAATCTTCCTCACTTAATTGTTATTTAGATAATTTTCACCATTTACAGATCAGGACGGTAATTGTCTTCGTTTTCTTCAAAATCTCGGAAAGCTTGTTGTGACAGCAGAATTGGGAAAGAAATAGAATCTCTGGCAAGCTTGTGAAAAGCAGCAAAGCTCACCATACGAGGTCACTGGTATGCTCGTGAAACTCTGTAAAGCTCCTTTTACCTTTTACGCAAACGTTTACGTACTACATCTGTATTTTTTTTTGCAACCCAGCCGTCGTACTCTTTGGCACTTTATATATACACACACTGAGCGGCCATTGCATGAGATACATCCACCTCATTTGCATATTCGTCAGATTCAAGACGAAGTACGCGCTCATGCTATAAAATACGAAGAATTGTCTCTTGCAGCAGAGCAGTGTGTTTCCGGCAGCGTTAAGCAAACGTTCCGAAATAAGCAATTTTGACCGCAAGTAAATTCTTTGTACCAGGAGGCTCAATACAGGAATTTCCCGAATGACTTAAATGGTAGGTTTCTCTCGTACCACCATGGCATCGATCATTTATCAACAGATATCAAGCAGAAGGTCACATATTGACCAGCCATGATTCGTCGATTACAAAGGAAAGTGGGTAGTGGCACGACTAGTACCAGCCGAAAGCGGTTCAACAACTGAACCACCAGTACAACAGCAGTGCTGTGAGACCAATTATCACCAGCGCTATGCGCCGTACTATGCTACGCCTGTGGTCTTCCAGAGCCAATAACCCCCAGAGGACCCATGATGAGAAGGCAACATTGCCTACAACGGCTGGTATGGGTCACGGAACGCCATCAAATGATCCTGCAGCAGTCGCAAATATCATACTTAGTGAGGAAACTGTGTTACTCCAATATCGCGTTAAGGAAAAACTTCGCATATGGTGGAAATCTCACGGGACTCAGTCCTCTAAGTTCACAGTTCTTGTTCCGCAAGCGGGTGAGGATAATGCCATGTTCTGAAGGACCTTCTCACAGAAAAGGTTGGGCCCCCCGTTACCGTTTCTCAAACGATGAATGGTTAGCGCTACAGGGACCTGTTAGCAGACATTCTACGTTCGTATGTGCTGCCCATATTTCCCGGTCAGAATGCAGTGTTTCACCATGACAATCAGCCGTGTCATTGCGCCAGAATCACCACGTAATGCTCAGTTTGACACACGGAATTAGCTGCCTAAATCATAGGAGAGCAACACCAACGAAAATTCACTCATGGAATATGTTCGAATGCACAAACAACTGCGAATCATCTGCCAGAAATCAGTAATGAAGTGGAAGAGCTCCGACACCAAACACGGATTAATTTACGTATGTACCTATAGTCTGCTACCTCAATGTGTCCGTTCCTAGAAGGTTGCAAGCCGTCTTAACTCAAAGAGATAGACCAACTTCTTATCAGGTAAATATATGTTAGATTGTTGCAAATGAAATGGGCCAATTTTAAGGACGTTTGAAAAATAAGAAAAAAAGGAAGGAAAAACCTATTCAATCGAAGTAATTTTCAGGAGCAGCAATACAATGTTTTCAACGTTTGGGAGGGCCATTTATAACTCGTTTGTAAAACTTGATGTTTCTGGAAGTGATCAAGTCCTCCAGTGCCCAATAAATTGAAGCTTCGTTGGCAAAGTATTTCTTAAACAAAAAATTGTTCTTTTTTTTTGTCCAACAAGAAAGATGAGAAGAATATGGGACAGGTGGCGCAGTTTCGTGCCCCAAATTCTAGATTTGCTATATGTGGACTGGCGGTACTTTGAAGCCATAGGATTCCATGTCTATTCGTAAGCGTTCATTGCTTAAGGCACAATTTGCCATGCATTTGCAGCATATCTGCACAATATCGATCTGCGTTTATTGTGGAAGGAATAAGTAGTAAATAAGACTAGCAGAAGATCAATCACACAGTAAACAACATCTTCTGTGGTTGAAAAGGTGGCTTTAGAGTCCTTTCTGGAGCGTCACGCCCTTCGAACGACTGCGACCAACTTCTACGATTGTCACATGAGATCCACACTTCATTTATAGTAAAAATTCGCAAGAACTTTTGTTCTTTACTTCTTCTTAACATAGAAGTGTACACTTCCAAACGCCATGGTTTACTCTCATCCGTGAGTTCGTGGGGCACACACTTGTCTATCTTTCTTACTTTTCCTAATATTGACATGTGCCGTGAAACAGGTTAAAAGTGTACATTACGTTCTTGGGCTATCTCTCGTACAGTTTGTCGTGGGTCTGATTCAATTAACTCATTTAATTCATCCGAATCACTGGAAGAAAGACAACGTTCACGGGGTTTGTTTTGTAGATTCAAATCACCGGAGCGAAACTTTGCCAACCAATCCCGAATGGATCTCTCATTCGTTGTTAGTTCACTGAATGCTTTATTGATGTTATTTTACTGCAACCGGTGCAGAATTTCCCAACTTGAACTGATAAAGGGACAGCAACCTTATTTGACTGGGTTCTTGATTGACTTTATGTCGGTCGCATTTAATGCTTAATGATGGTTTAACGAAAAACAAAATGCTATAAGTATATCACCCACGTGTGTTTTTACCACATGACATTAAATACTTGTGTAAACATGAGTACTTGCCTTGTTCCGTGGCCAATAGAAAGCCCACGTCATTTAACCGCCATTTCATTTGCCACGACGAAATATACATATTAGTGATAATATATTACGTATTGGTATATTGTAAAGAAAAGTTGTCGACGCCGGGATGCGAAAATGCAGGAACCGCTTTTACCGGTTAATCTACTCCGACGGGGTAACTGGGTAGTTTATTTTGAAGTCCTTTGTGTGTGGACATTACATCCTCCCACACTTGAAACAGAGGTCAGGGTAACGACCAGACCTCGGAGTGGTGGACCTAACGGTTGGGACCTTGGCCACTAGTGTGAGTTGCTAATTTCGAGCGCCAATTTGTAAAGAAAACTGTCGACGCTGGGATTCGAACCTGAAACGTTCAGCTCTGGAGGAATAGCGCTTACCGGTTAAGCTATGCCGACGGGGTAACTGGGTAGCTTATTTCGAAGTCCTTTGTGGGTGTACATTACAGTATTGTATATTCGATGATAGTATATTGTTTTTTATTGTCAATATTGGTTTTTGCATTTTGTGCACTGACGCGAGACTTTTGTCTCAATGTATAAAATTTTAATGGTTATTGGGAATAATGGGAGTTTTCCCTTCTGAATATAGTACCGGTAGGTAGTTTCCTGAAGCCAAACTCATTATCTATATCTTGATGTGCTTTACAATGCTAGGAGCATTGACTAGACTCCAAAAGAAGATACACATGCTATTATGCTTGATTCCTTTGACGATTACAGTTTGATATATGATTGAGAACAGCTACTGTTAAAAAAAATACTATTTAATTCTCTTTCATGACAACAATTGTGTAACAACCTTAAACCAAGCAAACAGACAAAATTGGGACGTCACTCTACAGCAAGAAAAGACGAGTTAAGAAATCGAAATTTTCAAACATCATGAAGTGACATGTACAACAGGATGGAAAAGTTTTCAACCGGAGGAACAACTTTTAAACCGGATCTAAACTTTTGAACCTGACGTTGTTCGAGTAACGGAAGCAGAGAAGAATAACGGTTGCTGTCACACCGCTACAGCTAAAGACGACTCGTTTTAACGAGATTAACTGGAAACGTTGCTAGATAAGCAAACTTACTTTTTCTAAGCCAATTTTTGTCCTAAGTTGACTAAATTAAAGTACTTCTCAATTACAAATGTGTAAAAAAGTAAAGTGAAAACTTTTTACTACCGACTAAAGTAAAACCTTAGTTCGCAGTAAAATGTACTTTTGATGTTTTCTTAAAAAATACCTTGTCTTTGACCATTTGAAATTACTTAGCTGTTTGAGTTGAAAAGCCAACCTCTGCCAGGCTAGTCAAAGAAACACGAGACTCTAAGTCATTCAGGGTAGAAGCCTGACCTTTCAAAGATTCCGTAAAGGAACTTTTACTGTTAGACAATTTGTGAATGCGTTTTGCACTCATTATACCCTAAAATAAATTCTTAATAAATACTTACATGTTCAGCAATTCGTGAACGGAGAAATAAAGAGTTTTACACAACACAAAATATGATAAAGAAACTTAAATATTACTCTAGCTTGAGTCAAATGAACACAGAAATTTTAAGTAAAATAACATATAATTTTATTTGAGTCTAATTTGGTACAAATTGACCAGTATTCTGATGTTCAGCTGAGCAGCCAATTAATGCAATGACAATATAATTACACTTTTTAATCAATAAGGCACTTAATGTCAATATGAATATAGAATAGAAGAGAATAAAATAAATTTATTTACAGGTCAAAGAATTTAACAATACAAATTACATGAATACATGAATTACATGAATACATGAATTACATGAATACATGAATTACATGAATACATGAATTACATGAATACATGAATTACACAAATTACATGAAATACATGAATAATTCACTTCAAAATTGATAA
>JJRW01S0000356.1:295571-311167 GCA_001188405.1 Loxosceles reclusa
AAATAAATTTGTAATAAAACCAATTAATCTTCTGCATATATATATCTACATTCTTAGAAAGTTGCGTGGTCTTTTTTGAATCGTCCCTTGTAAGAAACTTCGACTGTAATGGTTACAAAAGACATTTCAAAATAGCGAAACGCAGAAAATGCAATGCACGCAATCATGATGCTTCTCCGAAAAAGGTACGGTCACTTCCTGTATTTTACCTCCAACATTCACGCTTCGGTAGCCACTGTCCTCTAGGCAGTCAGAAACTGAATTGCCAAGTCAGAAAATAACGTGATAAGGCAACTGGATTTAAGTGTGTCCGAAAACGTGGCCATCAAAGTAACTGTTTTCGTTTTCCCAGTCGAAACTTTGAGCTGAATTGACAAAATTACGAGTTTTTTGTTGCTTGTCTCTCCAACGCGTGAAAGCAAAGTGGTCTGGGAGGAAGCGCTGCAATGCTCCAGTTATCGTTTCCTGCCTCCGGGCTAGTATGCAACAATTCGCGCAGAGAAAAAGAGAAAGTCCACATTCTCTCTTCTCCTATCTATACACTGCTGCTACTCGCCTTTTACACCAGATTTCTCGCTCGGGGCCCGTAAATTTATTTTTGTGTCGATATTTTATCAGTGTATGCGAATATAAACCATTCTAATTTTCGTCTGCATTAGGTTCTTCCGAAAAATTTCTATTTATACACCTTTGCTGTTTTCTAATTGACAGTGGAAGAGATTAGCAAACGTCACACAGATAATAATGAACCTGAAGCACGTTCTAATGAATTTGATCAAGACCCTGGTCACGTGTTGTAAAGGAAGTTGCGCCCTTTGTCGACGCCGAGATTCGAACCAACGGGTCTGTCATCTATAGAGTGAACGCGCTACCGGTTAAATTACGCCGTCATATATCTGGGCAGCTGATTTTCGAAATCTTTTGTGGGGAGAACCTTACATCCTCCTCCACGTAGAGAGAGAGGCCATGATACCTACCTGATCTCGAGTGGTGGGCCTAATGTTTGGGTTCTTGGCCATATAGTGTGAGTCCATAAGTTTGCGCGCCACTGTAAAGAAATATGCCCTCTTGTCGACGCCTCAATTCAAACCAACGGATCTGTCATCTCTAGAGTGACCGCTTTACCGGTTAAGCTACGCCGACAGTTATCTGGGCAGCTTATTTGGAAGTCTTTCGCGGGAGGGGGGAACTTACAGTGTTGAAAATCAGTCTTGGATGCCGCCCTATCAAAATCGTATTTCTTGAAACTTGGAAAATACGTTCATACTGTTAAAATACTTGGATTTAGTTACAATGAACGCCGCTAGATGTCAAATCAATATTGGTTTTAGTTAGGCTTTCGTTATCCACTGCTCTATTTGTATGTCTTTTAAGTTGGTACTTCAATTGTTTTATCTATTTCAATATGAAGAACATATCACTAGAAAAGAAAAATATATCACCAGAACATTAGAAGGACAATCAACCATAAGTTTCACCTTAATATGCAATATACAACAACCGAGGAAAGTGTAATGAATAACTTTACTTTTTTTTTTATTTGACGCGGAGAATCGAACCCAGAACGTTCAACTCCGGAGGAACCGCTTTGCCGGTTAAGCTACGCCGACGCTGTAATTCTATGCTTATTTTGAAGTCTTTTGTGGGTGGACATTACAAAAGGAAAGCCGATTTATTTATTACGACAGCGTTTACGGCTATGTGTTTGAATTAGATTAGAACTTACAATATTTGAAGAAAGTAGAGTATGTCTTACTTTTTCTGTTTAAGTTTAAATTTTGGATTCAAAGTCACAATAAGGTCGCTCACATGCTCAAACTTTGCTTTGGCAACCAATACTTGTCTAACTACTTGGTCAAATTTCTTTCAGCTTGTGAGCAGGGCTTTACACTCGGCAGTCGATTACAGCTCCTCCGATGTTACTTTTTACACGGGGATTGGAAAGAAAATAGTAGCAACCCGGTTGTTAATTTGCACGCGAACAAGCGAGTGCGTTGTAATTTGTGGTAGTGTGTATATTTTTGTATTAAAATGGGAATAACGTGTCGAAGGAATGTGACGTGTGAAGGAATGTGACGTGTCGAAGGAATGTGACGTGTGAAGGAATGTGGCGTGTGAAGGAATGTGACGTGTGAAGGAATGTGACGTGTGAAGGAATGTCATGCCGGTCTAAGTGAAGCATGTGGAAGTCACACTTTGCCATATCGAACGCTGGCCGGTTGTGTGTCTCCATTCCGTCAAGAACGTAATAATATGGAGGACGCATCTCGTATAGGTCTTTCTGGCATCTGCACACATTCTGTTGATTCTATCCAATCTCGACTGGACGTTGGACAGCACGGGAGTTAGCCAAAGAAATCGGAGAAACTCACAATACAATGCTACACGTATTACGCAATGTGTTTGCGCAGCAATGCCCGTCACGTGCTGCACCTGTGTGGCACTTGTTCGCACAATGGGATTGGGAGGAGTGCTAGAACACTACTCGCTTGGCATTATTAGCTCCTGTGATTATTATTTGTTCCCCAGTCTAAAGGAACTACTGAAGGGCAAGCGTTTCCATGCTGGAGACGCCATCCTATGAGCTGTAAAGCGCTCGTTCTCAAGCACGAGGAAAAACGGCTCTGCTACGGACGTCCAGTGCCTACCGGAAGTGCCGCTAGAAGGCAATAAATATAGCAGGAGATTAAGCTGAAGGAATGTGATGTTTTGCTAAATGAAACATAAATGGCTCATACTATATGCATGTGTTGCCATTATTTTCTTTCCAACCCTCATATACGTAAACATATCAATAATACATAAATTGAGAGTACTTCATGTATTTCAGCAACATTCAGCATTTCAAGTTCACAAATTAGTAAGCGCCGAACGTCTCGGGTAGTTTATTAGTTTACGTTTTGGAGGAAGCATCTTCATAAATTCGCTTAAGTATAACTACGCTGTTTCATTGATTGGTTGATTTTATTGAAGTTAGAAATGAAGAAATTGTCCCATCAAAGTTAAGCACAGTTGTAGCAGGAGGTGCCCCCTGCTTTATGAGCAGGGAGCAGAGGAAGAGAAAAGAATGGAATGAAAGAAAAGGCAGAGGGAAAGGGGGTTAGGAATGAAGAAGAGAATGACAGGAATATGAAGAAGAAACAAGCTCGAAAATTCTTCATAAAACTAACAGTCTGTGAGAAGTGTCGATTCCTTGCGTATTTTCTTATCGTTGACGTATTTTGGTAAATTTGATAGAACTGCGTGCAATCCTCAAATCAGCCAACTTTAAAATGTCTATGGGATAGTTTTCGTCTTCCGACGATTTCCATAAAGCGCGCATCCAAGCTTAAAACAGGAGTCATGTTTTCGTCCATTCTGCTGTGTGAAGCAGTCTTGAGGTGGTTTTGGCCGTAAGGATTGGGACGTAAAAGGCGAGTTGTGAGACTTCAAAATGTTATTCCTGTTTTGTTTTTGTTACCCGATGGCTTGTTAACATTTGGTTAACTTCCAATCCATATTAAAACAATATCGTCTTTTATGATCCTGTTGAATAATGTACCACTCCTGCTGAATCTTGTCATTGCTTAGCTTCACTTCCTTAAACGCAAGGGTTTGCCCACTTATATAATAAACAAGAACTGAACAAATCCAGTATGGTGTAACATAGCTGGGAGCTAAATCTCCGATTCAATTTTCGGTCACCTGAAATATTATTTCGACCATTCCCCTTTAGAATTAGGTTTCCTGGAAGCCTTCTTCATCAACGTGCCCTCTACGACCTTAGTGAAGGTCCGCTCTACCCCTGAGCACGGCTTGAAATTCCTTAGTGAGCCTTTACCAACTACAGTTTGGCAACAGGCTAAAAACCAATTCTCCTGCTTCTACTCAAGACTTTTCCTCATCGATAACTATGTTTCATTCACAGTTTAGAAAAAGTCAGGGTCAGACCTGACGAAACATGGTCAACTTAATAAAATTGTTTATTGTGCAACAACGTGTTGATTCCTTTTACAATTTGCCCACGTTTTGGTGCAAAATATTTATTTGGCCCAATCCGTTCTCAGACGGTTGTTCAAAACGAGGTCTTGATTTTGTGCCAAATGCTAGTAATATGTTTAACAACCGGCTGCCACTGAATGTAAAACTGTCTCAGTCTTTCACAAAACTATTCGGTTACACAAACTTAAGTTTCCATGCCGCCTCATCATGCGATTTTGATCAACCTCAGCTGTTCGCAGAGGTTCAGGTTCAAATTCATCTCGGGCATGGATGTGTGCATATGTCTCGCTGATTTTAATCTTTGTCGATTCACATGTGTCTCTGTTTCCTTGTCTCTCCACACGAGCTTACTAGCCGCTAGTCTCTACACATTTTTCTGCGCGTATATATATATAATATTAGGAGATAACAGCCGCGCGATAGCGAGCTGGTTCTCTCATAACTCTTCAAGAACAGAGCAGAAGTTTTCATTCTCATTTGAATTATCAGAGATTTTACTTTCTTCTTTTTTTTATAGAATCAGGGGATTATAATTACATTCTACCTTTCATCTTCATTATGAAAAATATAAAACATTTCCTTGAAGTTTGAAACAAGATGTAATATTGTGTTTGCTCTAGTGTGACCTTTACAAGTCTTTATTCCAGTAAATTCTACAGTACCTAACTAAGATTATTCGAAAGTGTTGCTTGTTACTTTCGTTTCCTATTGCTCTTTGCGCTTTGGAAAGATCTCAGCCTTGTTCTAGTGCTCGAGATCTAATTTATATCTTTCCAGTCCTCTGTGAGTTCTGTAAAGCTACATGATTCCCTGCATCTTGATAGTGGATGTAAAAGCGAAATTGAATCTCATAGTATAGTTTTGTAAGTCGAAAATAAAATTTGAATTATTTATTTCGCGGCAAGGCTCATTTCAGTGGATTTGAAGTTTCTGGAGAACAAACATGTGCTTTGGAAGAACATCGTAAAATAACTATTGTCTTTTACGAGCGTTGGTTTTTCATTTGTCATTGTGGCAATGTTTCAAGTTATTTGGAATATTAAAGTAAGTTTTGCCTGATATATAAAAGAGTCTCGTGATTGTTTACGACAAGTATATGATTTGTCAGCGGTGTATAAACTGTCTCGAGTACAATGAAGAAAGAATGTAATATGGTACACTCATAAATGTGGGAATTTTGATCTAATAATTCGTTGAAATTCGCTTGTATTGTAATGTTGACGTTGGAGGGAAGAATTTTGTTTAGTAGCCAAGCTAACAAAATTTGGTATACGCTTATGTTCCGCGATGAGATAAAACTTTTTGTTTTCAAGAACGTCATGATGTGCAGAGGACTGAATCAAAACAGTAAAAGGAATACCGCTTGTCCAACCATTTGGCGAATTTAGTTTGTTTAAGTTTAATAATAGAATTTAGTTTGCGAGATAAACGTGGTAAATATGTAGGGCGTGATCACGAAAGGTGACTAACGTTTGTGCGGAAGCATTGCTGAGGCTGTCCATTTGCGCATGCGTTGAAACTTTCGTTTTCTACCAACAACTCACAGACGCCATTTCGTGAAAATCGGGATAAGTTTTCGCCATTTTCCATGGCAATAAAAATGTTTAAGGCAATTGTACTGCATGCTAACTGCGACATGCGGTCTCCAATTTTCTTTTTCAATGTTGACAATGCGCGACTAAGATATTTATAGCTGGAATGGCCATAAATGTTTTAGAGAACATTTAGATATATAGGCGACGGACATAAGTACGTGCTGTTGAAATAAAAACCTGCGCGCATTTCGCTAGCTTTTTCTTCAAAATAATATTCATCAATGAAGAGATACACTGCTAATGCCCAGTGTACGAGAAACCTTTATTTTTACAGTGGGCCTGTTGTATGTCGCACATGGAAATCAGTAAAACACTTCACAACTCGTCGTTGGAAACAGCGGATATAAATTGAATTGCGTGAAAATAAATGAAATACATGAGCGGAGTACGTCCGTTCGGAAAATGGTAAACGGAGATGCCATCTAGGGATATTTGAGAGGAGCAAACGTGATGGCACAACCGCAATTATCGTGTTGCCTGGTAGGAATCCAAAAAATGATACATTAAGACCGCCTAATTCTTAAATACTTTGTCAAAAGCTCTATGCACTCTTCTATTACAACCATTGCTAAAGACTTCTGCGTGATGTCGGATGATTGCTAGTGACGAACCTGCTCATCATGCGGTGCTCGTTATTGGTTTTCATTCATAGTCGTGCTTCTGCTAAAAAACCCTCCATTACACAAGTCAATTTCTATTGAAGCTTAACATGATGCGAAGAACGTCAACATTGGATGATCCATCAGATGGAATAGGATTACATGAAATGATGAAAGTACATGATTCGACATTCTGATGGAAGTGTCTAAACATTGTAATACCCACCCACAAAAGACTTTAAAAAAAATAAGCTTGGATAGACAAGAGTCGGCGTAGCTTAATCGGTTAAAGCGGCCTCTCTGGAGCTCTGGGGATGGCAGATCCGGGTTCGATTCCCGGCGTCGACATGAAATAAAGATTTTCTTTACAAATGGCGCCCGAACAGGGACGCACACTAGTGGCCAAGGACCCAACCTTTAGGTCCACCACTCGAGGTCCGGTCGTACCCTGACCTCTCTTTCAAGTGGGGGAGGGTGTAATGCCCACCCACAAAAGACTTAAAAATAAGCTTCCACAAACAAGAGCTGACGTAGCTTAACTGGTTAAAGCGGCTCTCCGGAGTAGAACGTTCCGGGTTCGATTCCCGGCGTCGACAAACAGTTGAGCCATTTTTTACAACATGGGGATACCCATAAAGTGTATTTGAAAAATGTATCGTGAAATTTGGAGGTGATAGCTGTCTGGAGCTGATGTTCTTAGTTTGGACTGGGTCCGGTGATTTGTCCGAAATGTAGTGGACAATTCTTATAACAATATTTCTGGTAACTCTGTGTTGGCCACAATGTGCCAATAGTTTCGAATAAGACTATTTGTCATCATTCGAACATCTCGTGTTCATTGCTTCGTCATGTAAAGAGCTAAACTGACCTGCCTGAAGCACCAACTTTAATCTCCTGTAGAGCGACAATTAAAAGATGAGCTAGCGCAACGTCTACGATCCAAGATAACTGGGTAAATAGCACTCATCACTCCAGTTTCAACTAAAGAAAAGGTAATAATCATCAACACAAAGACGAATACAAGATATGTTGGAAATCAAAAAAATGCTTACATAAATGGAGATGTAATGAAAATGCCCGTGACACTGTTTCAAACGGTGAGAAAACAACCCAGTCAACAGCAGTTCGGATTGAAAAAACACGTGTTCCTCATCACCTTAACTGAGAATTACTTGCTATGATAGTAGTAAAACTGGAGTAACCACTTATCTCGGTGCCTAACAACACTGTAAAGTGTCAGGAAAAAAATTACCTGTCACAGATGATTAGACACTTTTGTCAAGAAAGTTTATAAGCCTACTGTTTACGATTATTTGTTTCATACTTGTAGTGCCATTAAACTGGTTAAAGATTCTCTTATATAATTTAATGTCACCCTGGCTTTACGAATGTTTCGTTGCACCAAGTATTATACCTCTTCAGATTGATGTCCTTATCTCGTTATGCGATGATATATGCAGAGATAATCTTGTAGATACAACTGATGGATGGAGGAGCACAAATTAGCAGCCTCATGCAATACGTGGGGCTTAATGGCATCTATAATATTGTCCTAAGGCGTTTATATTACTCTTGGTCAATGAAATGTCAGTTCGACAGTATCGGCATTCGTATCACTAATGACGTTTTATCTACTTGCCTTTATGGCATGCTTCCCCCGTTGACATGTACCAATAACATAGAATGAGCCCAAAGACTTTCCTAGACTTCTATCTTTCAAAGAGCTAAGGGGGCACAGATAATAAACAACACGGTACATTGAGAGAAAGACGCAACACTAATTTTCAGTAGGAAGGACACACGATTCAGATTTTAATTTAAATGTTCTTATACTGCGCTGTTAAATTCAACCTTGCTGTTTCTTTAGTCATCGGGTCAAATTTCACAACTGACTTCGCGTGTAAATTATTGAATCACCAGGTGATTGTAACGCGAGAAATCTGCAAAACGTGATAAAAGTCCAAATTTACTTAATGTTAGCGATATTTGTTGCATGGTCTTTGAGGTGTAGTTAAAGACCGTAAAGACCGTCGTGAGACAGGTTAGTTTTACCCTACTGATGCTAAGCACAGTAGAGATCTCAGACATATCGTTTTTGGACGGCTGCCGTTCTGGCTGGGCACGGACTTTGATCTTCGGGTCGGAGTTTCGGCTTGGGTTATCCGAACATTTGTGCAGTGATGGCAGGATCGTAGTTTAGGATAGGTCGGTGACGGTGTATCCCCATATGTCAGCCCGTATTCGGTCTGGCGGGGCTCTGCACCACTAAGTCACTTAACCGAGGCTCTGAACCCGGTCGATGTGGGCGGCCGGGTCATCCCACCCGAGGGGTGTCCTACGACTGTCTCCGATTCCCGATATGACGACGGATGAAAATATCAGTACTAGCTCTGTTGGCTGGTCTGCTTCGGCGTCCAGTCAGCTTGGGTGAATCTGATCCGCACGCTGTGGTTGAATCTCTCGTGCGACTATCGCAGGAGGTATTAAACCCTCCCTGTGTAGATGCATAAAGCAGGAACACAGTACGGTCATCGGTTTGCGTCCTTACACGTAATAAAAGTAATCAGTCCAAAAATGTGAGAAACTATATAAGATGCTAAAACTACTTTTATAAAAATTCTGTTTACGTTAGTACGTTAGCAAAAAGTACTTACGTATGATTATGGTTAAAATTTTAAGTGAAATATACGAAATATACAATATATACAGGGTTTTTCAGTACAGCGTATGCAAACTTGTAGGAGGGGTAGGTTGTTGCTAAAAGACAAATCGGAATCACATAACAATGTAGTGCCAGTAACAGCATCTTCGCGCGACAAATGGCATTCCTCAACGTTAAAGATGGGCAGCGGGATTGCAAAACGTACTCGTAGGAAACCGTCATTCGCGAACCGCTAGCAAATATATTAGGATGAACCGATACACAAATGCGGAGCTAGCCGATACGCATCTCGCATACGGTGCTGCGGATTGTAATGGGTGAGAAGTGTAATGCCCACCCGCAAAAGACTTAAAAAAATAAGCTTCGACAAACAAGAGTCGGCGTAGCTTAACTGGTTAAAGCGGCTCTCCGGAGTAGAACGTTCCGGGTTCGATTCCCGGCGTCGACAATGAAATAAAGATTTTCTTTACAAATGGCGCCCGAACTTAGCGACTCACATTAGTGGCCAAGGACCCAACCGTTATGTCCACCACTCGAGGTCAGGTCGAACCCTGACCTCTCTTTCCAGTGGGGGAGGATGTAATGCCCACCCACAAAAGAGTTCAAAATAAGCACAGAAATCCTCTGTCGACGTAGTTTAACTCTTTAAAGCGACTCTCCGGAGTAGAACGTTCCGAGTTCGATTCCCGGCGTCGACAATGAAGTAAAGATTTTCTTTACAAATGGCGCCCGAACAGGGACTCACACTAATGGCCAAGGACCCAACCGTTGCGTCCACCACTCGAGGTCATGTCGATATCCTGATCTCTCTTTCAAGTGGGGAAGGGTGTAATGCCCACCCACAAAAGACTTAAAAAAATAAGCTTCGACAGACAAGAGTCGGCGTAGCTTAACTGGTTAAAGCGACTCTCCGGAGTAGAACGTTCCGGGTTCGATTCCCAGCGTCGACAATGAAGTAAAGATTTTCTTTACAGAAGCTGTGCGCGTGTACCAGAGACGGTACTCGATGAGGCATACTCTCAAGTATCAGATGTTTGCACGGCTGCATCAGCGGTTGGGCGAGGCTGGTTACTTCCAGACACCTGCGATGAACCGGGAACGATGGGTACGGACATCTGCCGTAGAGGAGGATATGATCCAACATGCAGACGACAATCCAAGTGCCAGTACTAGAGCAATCGCCCAGCGGGTCTGTTTGCTCCATACCACTGCATGAAGGATCGGGAACGAGAACCAAAAGCATTGTTGTTGGTTGAACGCCGAGGACTCAGGAACGTTTCAACTACGCAAATACGTGTTGTGGTGTCCTGGAACCCGTTGAGCTTTCCTGCTTGAGCGCGATGATGCTGAAACGCAAAAAAAAGTCATCAGTGCTCTATTTCTCGTTACCTACAACGTTGAAGATTGGATTTTACGAATAAATAATCTTAGCTGTGTGTGTGGGCACCGTTGGGTCAATGAAATTACATTTTCTTCAAAGTAGAGGACGTTGCAATTGAGATTTCGTTCAAACTTATTCGAACACACAAAGTGCCGGCAAAGCGATCTATTTCTCGCAGGTGACAGAATAGATTGTTTAGTCGGAACGTAGCAGATGAACTACATGGCCTTCAGAACGAGAGTGCCGATGAGCTTAGCGGGCATGTGACACGGCCTTCATTTATCAAAGGTTTAGGGGGTCAGTATGCCACACCTTGGAATACATACTTTGAGGTCCAGGACCCTAGAATAGTTATAGAAGAAGTTTAAAAATAGTTGACAAACTATTCTTAAAGAATCATGGAGCCCTCATTAACTACTGGACTTTCTTGTTGCGAAATGGGCTCAATTTTTTTTCTTGAGCTTCTTTGCTGCATATGCCAAAATACTGCTGTCATAGATAGTAGCTGGTCTAATTAAGAATATATAAACATAAAATTTCTTCTTCATGTGTATACCGGATGTTCCAGTATGCGAAATATTAAAAAATTCTTGGCTAAGAAAATTCTATTTTTCTCGACATAGTTGTAATGATGTTCCGTTCAATTCAATTCTTCATTTCCCATACCTAGGTGCAACTATATACAGGGTGTTTGAGTACAGCGTGTACAAACTTCTGGGAGGGGCAGGTTGCTCAAAGACGAATAGAGATCATGTAGCAATGTAGTGTCGGAAACGCCAAAGTCATGTTGTAAAGAAAATCTTTACTTTATGTCGACGCCGAGAATCGATACCGGAACGTTCAACTCCGGAGGAACCGCTTTACCTGTTAAGCTGCGGCGACGCTGTAAATTCTATGCTTACTTTGAAGTCTTTTGTGGGTGGACATTACATCTTCTCCCATTTGAAGGAGAGGTATATAGAGCTGACCTCGAGTGGTGGACCTCTCACGGTTGGGCCCTTGGCCACTGGTGTATGTCCCTGTTCGGGCGCCATTTGTAAAGAAGACTTGCTCTTTTTTGTCGACGCTGAGGTTTGAACCCGGAACTTTCACCTCCGGAGGAACCGCTTTTTACCGGTTAAGCTACGCCGACTCTGTCTGAGAAGCTTATATTTCAAGTATTGTGTGGGTGGGCATGACAGTGTGCAAGTGTGAAGAAAACTCGAGGAACGAAAGAGCAGAACGTAAGTGAACGAAATGCGTTTTATTAATAACAATACAGTTGCGAAGTGCATAGAGATCACAGAAGGTGTTCGACGTTGCACCCACAAGCTATAATACATGCTTAACATCATCATTTCATGGATATTCTGGAATGTTCCCGGCGTTCCTCAGATGGTTGTGGCAACACGAAAATGTGCGCCGCAAGATCCTCTGCACTGTCCACGGAGGTGGCGTACACCAGAGCCTTAAGGTGACCCGAGAAAAAGAGATCTAGACAGAATAGGTAGGGGGATCAGAATAGGTAGGGAGATCGTGCAGGCTGGTGATTGGGACCACCACCCCCGACCCGCCGTTGTTCAAACATCACGTTGAAGAACCGCATGACTGAAAATCGCGGTGCAGCGGCTGTTAGACCTGTTGTTCATGCAAAAGGCCTCTAGCAAGATTTCCTCCAGAAATACCCGATGATTCCATCCGTCTAGGTAAAGAGGCATGATGTATGTATGGGTCTAATAAATGGTTCCGCTGCCGTATAACGCCATCTGCCGCAAGGAATGCCGCCATATACAGCGTGGAACAACGCCATCTATCGAGTGAAGATGCCGTTACCGGCCCTACATAGTTATGTTCCCATTTGTCTTTCAGCAACCTACCCCGTCCCAGAAGTTTGTACACGCTGTAATGAAATACCCTGTATGTATACAAGTGTTTTAATGCAAGTAACTAACACAAATCTAAATAAGTACACATGCTCGTATGTTATGCTCAATGGTAATCAAACACACAAACTAACAGTTAATTCAATAATTGATTTCTAGTATATATGTATATACCATATGCTTGTAGGCTGGGAAGGGGACTGGAAAAGGTTTCATTTCAGAAACCAGAGAGGTCGTAACCCCGACGCTTCCAACGAATGATCAAAAGGAAGAGAAGAAAATTAGGAAAAAAGAAAAAAAATTATGTTAATACAATAAGTTATTGAATTTATTACAGATGGAAAAGAAAAACAAAAACAGTTTCATGTTTTCGTGTCAAAGTTTCGTACAAGTTGATGCGTAGTTTTATTCAATTGAATCTTATTTTGAAATTGATGTTTCTTAGTGTTTTCTTCAGCCGCTCGGCTAACCAAAAAGCAATTTCAAACCATACTTTGAAAATTCCATTGAAAACTCCATTAGTGCCTCTTCTGCTTACAGGGTTTACTGTAACATCAACAAATAAAATGGGCCTCGGAAGAAAACGTGAATGCCTGCCGAAAACGGGAAACACGTGATGAAGAAGACCAATCATGGGCACTCGTTTTCATCCAAGTTTTCAATCACTTTTCCGGAGGGAGAGAATTTTCAGTCATACAGGTGTCAATCATGAAGAAAATTTTCAATCATAGATATGTTTTTCACGTTATAAAGGAGCGTTTTGACCGCTGCCTAAAGCAATTCGGAACGATTAAAACTGAAAAAGTCTCGCCCTTTTTCAGTTTTCTTTTTGTCTCATTCTTTTTTGATATGCCAAATCCACTCTTTCGTTTCAGAGTGCAGTATGATTTCGGAGTAGGCATGCTTCATTAAACATTTTGGTGGAAAAAACTGGAGAAGTGTTTTTCTCCCAATCTAGATTTGTGGACGGTAACGAATTTCCCCATGACGGTAACGAATAAAATGAAACGGTAAAAAAACCAGAAGGGAAACAAAAATTCACATCTTTGGTTGGGAGGCTAAAATTTCATCACTAGTGCGCATCGATTGAAGTTCCGGTTTCACAAAATTTTTATTTTTAACAGTGAAAGTTTCTTTATGCCACTTACCCTCGCTGAAAATGGCATTACAGGTCGTTGACACCACGAAGACATTCACAAGTTTTTTGTTTCGCTTAATTAACTTCAAGTCTCTTTACTGGAAGTTGAAAAAGTAGTAATAACACTTTTGTGTTGCAACTCCGACCAAAATTTGTCACAACAAAAACAACAAATTAATGTTGAGCAATTGTTTCGGCGGCGTCTAATGTTTCTAAACTGGTCTAATGTTTCTCTTTCTGTTAGACCTCCCTGCTTTTTGAGCGCACAAAAACTTTCTACATTCGTTACGCCTTAACTGACATTTTAACCGGCAAATGTGTCAAACGAATCATCAACTTAGTATCTATCAATCGTGCATATAATAAGAAAAAAAATTAAGCCCACCGGTCGAAACTCTATGAACAGCAACAATAGAAAGCTACTGGTTACAGAGAGGGTGCCCTAAAACCATTGATGAGCGACGGATAGCACTGACGTGGTTCACAAGATCACTTCTGTCTTATGATGTGGTGAGAAGAGTAACGCTGTGTGTTGAAAATAGACCGCAGTATAAGATCGTGAGACAGACGTCAAGCGTTGCGAACAAGAAACCATAGTGTTTGGCCGTGCCTGCTTGACTGAAGTCGCTCAATTCGTTGGTGTGTCAAAGCGCGCACTCCATCTATGTGTCCATCTTGCTGAGAACACATTTCAAATGACCTCCGTACGTGTAGAAGCGATACCGAAAACACCCCACTCAGTTTGGGAGGAAATTGATATCAATATTGATATCATGACAGTCACATGGAAGTATAATGACTGTTCGTGGTGAAACTTTATGTTTTCCCACTGAACAACACTTAAATTGACTATACAGTTCTTCTGAATGGATTTTTAGACATTACGAAATTTTAATGTCCATTTCGAATCATTCGGTTGTAATATCCACCCACAAAGGACTTCGCTATAAATTAACCAATTACCTGTCGGCGTAGCTTGAATGAGAAAGTAGTCGGTCCGGCGCTAAACGTTCCGGATTTGAGTCCCGACGTCGACAACTTTTCTTTTCACGGTATGACAAATTACTCGACAAAATAAAGCCCTTCTCTTCTTTAGCTGATCAAGACAAAAGTACCTTATATACAGGGTGTTATAAACTGTTTCAACAAAATGAGAGACGTGATAGTACCCATCAAGAGGAACAATATTTACAATTGAACCTAGGGCTGCGTTCCATTCAGAGGGACAGAAAAACGAAACCGGTCCAACATGCACAAGGTGTCCCTGATGACGTCAGTTTTGTCCTGCCTGAGGCGTACTACGTGTACAGAACACCACCTTCAAGCATTTGTCGTATGCAAATGTCCAATGAAACGAAGAAGCACCGGCAATTGTCCTGACTCCTTCCGCATGGGTCGGACAGGATATTCACGAGAGTCTTCGAGAGGTTGCGCCGGTCTTTCATGCACCGGCGTGAACTTTGCAACAGTACCCTTGGACGCCACTTTGAGCATTCTTTCTTTGATCTGCATGAGATTGTGTAACGTATTATTTCGTTCATTCTGTTGTTTTCACTGTTGAAAGTTCAACGCGGGGATTTCGTTTTATACTTTTCTGACACTGTGAATGGAATGCGGTTCGAGGTTCCATTGCAAATATTCTTCGTCTTGATGGGTACTATCACTGCCTTTTATTTTACTGAAACAGTTTACCAACACCATGCAGAGAGCTCCTAGATTACCTATACTTTGGTAGCAGGGGTATATCTCTTTCGATAAGAAGTTTCAGGTGAGTTATTAGAACATCAAAGCAAGTCTCTGAGAAATTAATTTGCCGTTGTCTTTGAAGACATTACAGAAAATGTTAAGTAAGAAACATTTCCTTTTATTCACTTCGTTGTGATATTTAATTATACTTTGGCTGTGCATATGCACTATTATGACGACCCACTTAATTTGATATTGAAGCCTCACCTAGCGTTCAAAACAACATTCATCTGAGAAGGCATGGGTTGTGTGTGTGCGTTATTGATAGGTTCCGTATGATAGCTTGCATTAAAATTTAGAATTCCCATAAATTACGGATTGCGGTGACGCAGAAGGAACCGAATTCTCCATTTCGAACTGTAAGTGTTCATTAGGATGCATATTAAGAGAATTAGGAGACCAAGGGCGATCGCTGGAACTTGCTCGCACGTTCTTTGAACCATTCCCTGATAATCCGAAATGTGTGACATAGTGTATCGTCCTATGGATGGTAGCCATATTCACCAGTCTTCATTAGTTGCGAATTACTTATGCTGTTTTATTTATTTTTGGGCTTTGAAGATCGTTTGAGTTTTTATCTTTTCCTACCTCATTTTCTTCTTTCTGTACGTTTTTCATGACATTTAGTTTCT
>JJRW01S0000362.1:188552-200605 GCA_001188405.1 Loxosceles reclusa
TAAAATTACTCTCTATAAAATAGTTTTCGCTTTGCTACAAAACTCACCATGCAGGTATATTTGGTGTGGGTGGCTAGTCAGGTTGGTCTAGGTGCCTAGGTTTTAGTGGTGGCTTCCGCGTTAGAGGAGGGAGGGGTAAGTCAAAGGGGTAGGGGATCTATCAATGGCCGTTCCGCGGTAAGCGAAACCTCTGCAAATCAAGTGCTATTGATGGATGCTCAGACTCCGAGAAGGATGGTTGCAGATATAGAAAAAGATGGATATCTTTGATACGCAAACGATTACACTTGTGACGTAATTCGTTGTTGGGGATGGCCACCAGAAGGCGCAACGAGATTTTCTGTTTTGCCATATAAAACTGTTCTCAGAAGCTATGTGTCTGTAGTTCTTTTGATGTGGAGCCTCTTTTGATCACTGGATTTGCCTTTAAGAAGTAAGCGAAGGTTACTTGATCTAAGGTTCTCCCCATGAAAAAACTCCGAAAATAAGCTGTCCAGATATCTTTCGGCGTAGCTTAACCGGTAAAACGGTTACTCTAGAGACGTCGGATCCGTTGGTTCGACAAAAGCTAAGTTTTCTTTATAATGGCTCCCGAACAGGGTCTCATACTAGTGGCCAAGGGCCCAATCGATTGGTCTATCACTCGAGGTCAGGTAGGTACCCTGAGCCCTCTCTCTCTCTCTCTCAACGTGGCAGAGGATGTAAGGTTCTTCCCACGAAAAACTTCGAAATAAGCTGCCCAGATACTCGTTTCTGTAGCGTAATCGGTAAAGCTGTCACTCCGGAGTTTCGAATCCCGGCGTCGACAAGAGTGCAGCTTTCTTTACAATGGTGCCCGAACTTATGAACTCACAATAGTGGCCAAGACTCCAACCGTTAGGTCCACTACTTGAGGTCGGGAGGTACCCTTACCTCTCCTTCTCAAGTGGAAGAGGAAGTAAGGTTTTTCCCACAAGAGACTTCCAAAATAAGGTGCCCAGATACCTGGCGGCGTAGTTTAACCAGTAAAGCGGCCACTCTAGAGATGACAGATCCGTTAGTTAGAATCCCGGCGTCGACGTAAGGCGATTTTTCTTTACATCGTCCAGGTAACAGAGTTTGAAATGAGACTCATGTTTGGATTGGGAGAAGCTGAATGGCTCCATCAACAAACTGGCAGGAAAAAAAACTATGTTCTTCCCAAAATTCGCAAAGGGGACACCTCTTTTCGCCCTATAATCTCCAATGTCGGGACATGTACCCAAAATCCCGCAAAATTTTTAGTCACCAGGTTTTCAACAATTCTCTCGGCTAACTCACACATCATCAAAAATTCAGTCCAATTCGTTGACGAACACAACAAATTCGCTCCTATCCCCACCACTGTCCTTGCGTCCCTGAATGTACAGTCGTTATTTGCCATTGTTCCAGTTTCAGGGGCTTTCCAGAGACGGTCTTTCTGAATTTCATTACAGACTCACTAAAATTCACAATCTCATTTCCTTAACTTACGCACGCGTCACGGAGACACATTTTTTACTTAACGGTTGTCATTCCCAACTCACAGAAGGACTTCCTATAGGAAATTCTTTGCTCTCCGTACTGTGCGATTTATAGATGAACTATCTCAAGTTCCGAATTAAAGAAAAGTTCAAATTTAAGTTTTGGGCTCGTTACGATGATGATATTTTCATTCTTTGGAAAGGCGCGTTGGAAGATATTTCTGTTCTTGTCTAGAAAAAAAAAAAAAGGAAATGGATTCTCACATAAAGTTTACATTTGAACTTGAAAACAATGGAAAATTACCAGTTCTAGACGTTTGAATCAAAAAAGGGGACAACACCTTTCCCACTTCAGTATATCCCTACTCATTCGCCACACGCCTCCCTCCACATGCCAAATCCTGCCATCACTATGAACAGAAAATCTCAATACATTTGTCTACAAGGCTATAAAAGTGTGTTCCGACAGTTCTTTCCTCAATGAGAAATTAACATTTCTCAGATCCGTCACCCTCAAAAGAGCTTATGACTCCCGCATCATTGATTCTGCCTTGAGCAAAATTCGGAAACCAAAAGTGGAGACTTCTCCTATACCTGATTCGAAACCCTATCGCACCAACAGGATCACTTTATCATACTTCCCCAGAATCAGTCATTCAATTGCCAAGATTTTAAAAAAACGTTTCATTCCTCCGTGTCATTCACCTCATCGAGAAAAAGTTTCCCATCAACTACGAAAGATCCTTTGGAACATTTACAGGATTGCGTTTGAATGCAATTTATTTTATATAGGCCAAGCAAAAAGAGCACTCACGCACCGCCCTTCGGAACATAATAATTATGTCAAAAAAACACATAAACTTAAAAAATTTAGTATGAGCAACATTACTGAGAACTAAATCACCGATTCAATTTTCGTTCACCTGAAATATTATTTCGACCCCATTCCCCTTTAGAATTAGACTTCCTGGAAGCTTTTTTTTTATCTTTTTATTAACGTGCACTTTACGACCTTCGTCAAGTCCACTCCATCCACGAGCACGGCGTGGAATTCCTTGTTGAGACGTTACCGACTACAGGTTGGCAACAGGCTAAAAACCAGTTTTCCTGCTTCTTCTCAAGATCTTTCCATATCAGCAACAGCGGATCATCATTCATAATTTTGAAAACGTCAGACCCAGACCTGTGGAAACATGGTCAACTAAATAAAATATTTCATTGTGGAACAACGTGTGAATCTTTTTGTAACCTCAAAGTAGTGCTTCTTCATAATAAAAATAAGCACTAAGGTATTCTGTGCACCTAGATACATCCTGTGAATTTATCCTTAATTGATTTCAATCAGATATAAATTTCACAGGATAAATCACATGTAGCCAGCTGAAAATAATTTTTGTGCTAATTTTAAACTGCGAAATGGCTACACAAAGTACATTTGCTTCGCGTGTGTGGATGAAAAAGCCAGGATATAGGTAGCAATACTACATTAAAAAAAATACATATATATTCACTTAGTACACCACCGTAACTACAGGCAGCAGAAATGCAGTTCGGAAAATTTTGGTTGATACGAAGGAATATTTCTGTTTCTAATTCATATCTAATTTACATACTTTGCTAAAACAATTTGCAAAGGCTGTTTCTAGAGAAAAAGAGTGTTTCAAATTCTTGTTTTGCACGTTTCCGGAACTACCGCAAGCTGAAGCGAAGAAGGTATTTTTTATGGTGCTGAGATATTATAGGAAGCTCAAAAATGCTAATTTGACAAGGATGAATGGAATGATTCTTAAGATTCTGTAACCAAATTTATTTAAAGTTAAATCGTCCATTAATTTTTCGAGTACATTGGGAAAACATGCTGAGAATATTCAAAAAACTTGGGTGTTAGATGTGCTTGAAAGTGCATTTTTTGATATCCAATTTGGAATATTTTCCAGAAAGTCTTGGTGATGTTACTGTGGAGCACGATAAAATATTTCACCAGGACACAAAGGACAAAAAAGTCATATTTGTTTTTATACATTGTGGTAAAGTAACGCGTAACTCCAATATAACGAGAACTTGTGATTCGCAAAGACGCAACCAGATGGCAATACAAACAAACATTCATTCATTGTTCCTCGAGGATTTCTCGAACGCAAACTGCGTATCGAACCCTGGCACCTGAATGTTTCAGTCCCTCATTAATTATCTGCGGAACAACTCGATATGGCTGGCGTGCTTTACATCCGTCGCCAAAGGTTCTTTCAGATCAACTGTTAATGATAAAATATGAATGACTCTATTTAGAAAGCATAGCGATACGATTTTATGATAGTATCCATAAATGATTGTCCTTTCTGCTAGTTCAGAGTAAAATTACATTTCTATTAGAGGTTTTGTTTGGTTGCTTTTGAAGCCGGGTGGAATATAACAGACTCTCAGACTCTCTTTTGAAGCCGAATGGTGCAATGTCCACCCACAAACGACTTTGATGTAAGCTACTCATATACTCGTCGGCGTAGCTTAAAATGGGAAAGCTGTCGCTCAGAAGCTGGACGTTCCAGGTTTGAATCCCGTCGTCGACAGCTATTCTCTACAGTGGAATGACATACTCTCAGACTCTCTTTTCAAGCCGAGTGGAATACCAGACTCATTGGCTGCTGAATAGAAGAAAGAAAACTTGTTTCCCGTAACGCATAAAGCTTCTAACTAGAGAATTAAGGGGTAGAAAGAAACAACGTAAGCTCTTTGAATTCCAGCAGAAAAAATCAGCAAAATCTCTTTAAATCTCGGTAAGAATTTAGAATGGTTGTCTACCAGAAATTACTTACGTAAACTACTTCTTTATTTTTCAAGAACTTTTTACGTTTAACTAATGTTTTAAATATGTTGAGTGACAGCTAAAAATAGAGGTTATATATGAAATCTGAGAAAACATACTCTTCAGTTACAATTTTATAACAAAAAGTTTCAATAAGCAACATTTTCCTTATCAGTGCTATTTAAAGGAAGAACTCATGTTGGTGAGAGTTTTCCTAAATTTTCTTCAGCGATTCTGACTGGGCGTTCTTTTGTAATTGTTGTCGGTATTGTTATTTATCCACAATTTTTGTAGTGTGTTTTGGTGTTTCTGTTCTTAATTTTTATGAGAAATACAAGAACGACTTGATTCTTGTTCCTTCATTTCTTCTCTAAAGCACTACCGTCTGTATCTACATTTTCCTACCAATATCTTATTTTGAGTTTCAGCTCTCCATTTTTGAAAACATTTTGGTAGCATTAACGACGTAATTTGCACTTAAGTTTTACGGACTTATTTTATACGTACCTTCCATGTGTCTTCAAATTCAGTATCAAATGTATTAAGCTCAATGGCATCTCCTAATAAGTTAACAACTGGATCGCCTTCGCTGGGGTGCATTTTATGCAAGATGCTCCGCAGGTATCTTCTCAAGTTCTTCAGAAGGAAATTCACTGATCGCAGCTGGTATCCCATCTTGAGACTTTCAAACTGTGAAAAAAATTTTGCTTTCGAAAACTTGCATACAGTCTTTTGGTAAACGAAGAGAGATACGAAAAACAAGTTAAGAAAGATAATGTATTTTGATGTATTTAGCTTAGTGTATTGAAAACTTTGATTAGAATTTAGATTATAGATTGCTTCTCTGGATGCCCGGCAAACCAGCCACCAGCAGACAAACGTAACGTTTCAAGTCGCCGCAAGTAGAGAAGGATGATAGAGAATTCTGGTAACGATTTTGTTGCAACTGTTGATTTTGTAGAAAAATATTTCCAACACCCCTTTGATATTTATTTCTATCTGCAATCATATTTCATCAACCACTAGACTTTCGTCACGTGATGAATGCACATACTGGTATGGTATGAAATGTAAAACTCTTACTTACCGCCAGGACATGCATAGTAACCTATTGAACGTCATCATTGCATGCGAATACGTCCTTGAGGTATCACTGCACGGCTTCCTACTGATAAAGTTTAGTGATTCGGTGGCGTTAGGATAGATGACATTGATTACAGCTCTATATTGCACCTGGACCGAGAGACTCCGGAGTTTATCATAGGCTGCTGCGTTCTTCAGTAGTCTGCGGACAGGACTCTCCCGGAGCCGGGTCATGCGGCCTTTATCCGATCCGAGCAAAAGGCCAACTCACTTACGTCCGGGATTTATCCCACGTGGGTCTGGGAACTCCGCTGAACGGTTTACGAGATCAATGGTGCTAATGAGTGAGAGGCATAGAATGTTGTGGCACAATACTAAGAAAATGGGGTGGGACGCCACCCTACCATCTTCGTTGCCAAAGTCAGTCATGGGGATGGGCTACCATGAAGGTGCGTTAAAGTCGCGATTACTAGGCGCGTCCATCCGATGTGACTAAACCAGCGACTATGGCACTCTGTCAGAGGCTAGGCAAGAGGCCGACATGACGACGCCCGAGGGGGGCTCTCTGGAGAGTCAAGAGCTAAGTGCTACTGCGAGGCGCCGTCTAGCACACAGACACTCGGTCGGTGCTTAGTTCAAATGTTTGGTAGCATGAAACCGGGTGTTGCTACAGTTTGAAACCTGAGTTCTTCAGGGGAAGGACCGGAAACGTCAAGTGGTACAGAGTGGACCAATAAGATCGATCGTCGGCTCTTCTATAGAGTCCATCACCGAGAGTAAGTCGTAAAGTGATTTCAGACGTGGTGTGTGGGAGGCTATCTCTGTAGATAGCACTCTGAGCATTACACGTGATTGTTTTACTATTTATAATGTATGATTATGTGTGTCTGAACCCACTTGAGCTTTTGTTGGGCCCAATCCAACGCTATTCCGTGTTGGGTGGTTCGATTGGGACTGGCTTGAACTAAAGACCCAATTGTGGCTGGAGTCCTAGACTGGAAGAGAGGAAATATTTGACAGGAGAGAGGAAGAAGAGCCGACCAGTTTAACTCGGAGTGGGGAAGGAAGTTACATGATAAGAGGGGCTGAGAAACGTTTCCTAGTACTGCCCCCTAATCTGTAAAGATCACGTTAACCTTTGCCCTTCCACTGGGAAGGATGTGGGTAGACTTTCGAACTCATTACCGGCCTGCGAGTCGCTCCCTGATTTGCCCCTTGGAGCAGAGAGTTACCCATTTGGCTAGGCCAAGCTTTCCTGGACATCTTGAATTGAGACAATCCCGAGCACACTACTCGAGATTTGTCGGGGTAAAGTAATGGGGTTTGCTCCGTTGCTGCCTGACACTGTCCGGTGAAGAGCAGGCCTCTGGTAAGTCACGAGCGCACCTGACTCGAGCGAGACGTGGTTCAGATACGAGAGACTAACCTGGGTGATATCTACAGGCACAAGTTGTGTAGACTACAGAGTCAAGAGCACGCATACAGTGCGGCTGGGCTCCTTGCTCCACGCTTGATTCTGCGGAGAGTGAATCTCGTTGATCTGGGTAGGTTACGACTGGCTGAGGTCGCCCAGTGACCAGACTTGTTTCCCCAAAGAGGTAGCCGTCAAAAGTCCTTATTGGAGGGGTACGACAAACATCTCGAGTCTTCGACTCGAACATTCCGACTATATATTGTTTCTTCGAATCTCGTCCAGAAAATTTTAATTGGACTGAGATCCGGTTATTGTGGCGCACAAAGGAGCAACGAGAATTTCACCGAAATGCTCAGGAAATCATTTCTGGGCGACTTGAACTGAGTGATAGGGACATTGTTTTTCTAGAAGTACCGATTTACACTACGATAAACCATGAGTATAGCAGGATGTACTTGGTCAGCAACAGGTTGTAGGTATTTTCTGGCTGTAAGACGTCTTTGCACATGGATTAAGGATCCCACGTGATCCAAGAGAACATCCGCCAAACCAATAACATTGTCGAAGTCGTTGTACCTATGAGTCGTTACACCTACGAAGTCATTGTACCTTCGGTCTAAGCTTTCGTGCCGTTTTCTCCATATTCACACATATCCGCCCGCGTCGTGAAACTGCAAATGTGATTTATCAGAACACGTTATCCTCTGCTATCCAATGCGCAGTCCAATCTTTGTGCTCCCTTGCAAACTGGAGCTGTTTCATATTGTTGCCTGCGGACAACAAAAGCTTTAGAAATAACCTTCGGCTGCTGAACCCAATATGGTGGAACGTATGTCGAATTGCATGTCGAAAGACTTTTGGAGTTGTACCCAGTTGTATATCTGCTGTGATTTTACATTCTGTTGTTGAGCGAGGCACATCTGCCAATTATGTGTATCCAGTGTCAACCCCATGTTTGATGTTGTGACTCGGTTTCTGCCTGGTGAACCACACTATGTACACACGCACCACAACTGCTCTTGAACATTCCACAAACGTCACCGTTTTTCTGGTTGTTGTTCCAAAGCGTCATTGCACTCATAAAGAGTCAGCGTTAAAAGTCCGAAAAACCTCTTTTGCTATCCAATTCGTCTTAAGTGCTACAATTCATATGCCTTGCCTCTTATCCTCCTCTCCTCTTTTTATACCCTTCGTGCTTGAGTAGGGGTCTCATCGTGACGTCATATATGCTTTGTGTAAAATTGCCAGGTGGTCATAATACATTGGCCACTGATTGTTTGTACGACGTCACAATTGTTATTTAGAGATACTAAAAGATTATTTGTGCGTGGGGACTTTGCGTAGGGGCGCTGCTAGTCTGCAAGGGAAATAGTCATATAAAATGTAAACAATAGACAGCGTTTCACTTTACACAGTAATATTCCATTGAAAATCGGATTCTTCGCGTGAAACATTCTTATAAAATGGGAGAAAACATCATATAATTCTTATTTAAGTGGTCCACAAGATTTTAGAGCAGTCTAAAGCCATCTCGAAATGCAATCATCCATTCAACTCAGAAATTGGAAAAAGCTGGTTCCGTCCTTGACGCCTATAAGAGAAATGTTGGCTCAAAAGTTACTACAAGGACAGAAGAATATCTATTGAGAGAAACCGATCCATAATCAACGAGAGCCCATCAACACCATGTCGTCAATTAGGTATGGAATTAGGAAAATCCCTTTTCCCGACAGCATGCCCTTCCCTCCGTACTCATCGGACTTTTTTATTTCTTTGTCTGGGGCTATATTACAGATAAGGTCTGTCACAAATCCCTAGAATCTACTAGAGGCCTCAAAATATATTCAGTTGGTAACCCTTTTCGTACTGTCCCTAGCGATATTTTGCCAAAGGTAATAGATAACTTTATCATGCGTGTTCGTCATGTCATTCTACCCGGAGGCAGTTATTTCAAGAACCTCATCACTTGATTGCCTTTTACCTCAAGTAGAAAATGGAGAATTTGTCCTTTTCTATCTTTTACACGTCGCTTTAAATAAATTATTTTGTTTGTATAAATAATTGTAAAACAATAATGAACATTGGACACTATAGCTACATTCTATAGATATTCCAATGTTTCAACATCTTGCAAAATTTTTCATTATTTCAAAAATATCTTGCTTCCGTTTCATGAACTCGCCAAATTAAAATTAAATACTGCGCACTCACACATATAAGCTTAAAAGTGAAACATGCAACACTTTAATCAGCATAACAATGTATGTAATGCATAGAAAGAAAGTGAGAATAAAATCTGGGCCTCGTTATTAGTATTGGTGTGGGATGCTAATTTCTAATTTCTACAAAATAGTGTTTTTTATTTATTTTGATAACGGAGAGCAGATGGGCTGACTTTCCTCATCTATTTAACGTCGCTGTTTCTTGTGCGCTAACGTATGATAACATGTACGGGGTGTTCCAATGGGTAGTGACTAAAGGATATATGTAACTTATTGTAGAAGAACGGAAAGAATACGTTGACAGCAGCTAGAGGAAACAAATGGTAATCAATGAATGACATGTTCCACATGATGGATATATGCTGTCACAAATTGACCAATAAGTTCTTCGATGTACTGCAGTACCGACGGAAATGTTCTCATAGAGATCCGTGCAATTTCTTGTTGGATGGCACATTTCAGGTGAGAAAGCGTTCACGGGTTTTCCCGAATCACTCGACCTTCGAGATGTTACCCACAAGAAGCGTAAAAAGGGGACTGTACGGAAGTCAAGAGAGGCCGGTTGACCGGACATGTGGACGGAGGGCTAAGCTTCGGGTGCTGCGTAAGTTTCTCTGTTGATGTACTGACATCTTCGTGCATACAATTCACTGCTGCTTCCATGTTTTCCACAGTCTGCGCTGTTGTTCTCTTTATCGCCATGCTTGCTACGCCATCTGCAACAGTGCAAATTTTTTAAATTTCGCTATCAGTTTCGGTAAGCCAGCAAAGGATGGCTTACATTTATTTTTAAATGTTGCTCCCCAATTTGTAATACCTGTGAGGGGTTAGCGCTATCCTCATAGGAATTTTTCGCTAGAAAAAAATTTTTTTTTCTTCCGTAGTATATAGAGACATTTCCAACATCGAGTGTTACACACCCAACAGTTTCTCGTGAAGGCCTTTCACCTGCCGATCAACGTCTCGGACTTATAGAGCCACTTCGTTTGTCTTACACGAATTATTCCACACCTAAGTTTTCACCACTCAGTGATATACAAGTATTTCAATACAGCTTTCCACTTTTTTGGCTCAGATTTTTGGCTGTTTTCGTTTAAAGAGCTGGCGAGTGAGAAACAATGACCACTTTATACTGCGATATTCTTTTTTTTTGCGTGTGAACGCTCTCCGCTGCGATTCTCCTAAACCCTGCGTCAAAAAATTCTGTAAAAAATCTGATACTTCTGCGACAGGGTTTGTCTCTTGAATTCGCGACATCTCTTGCCTTAGTCCTTCATCCGGTGGTGGAAGTCTTACCACATTTTGGATAATCAATGGCGTACTTCTCAAAGTCTATATGAATTTGGGTGAATTAGTCCTTCTTATTAGTTCCCTTTCGCGATAGCGCTTGACCTACTGGTACTTTGGGCTGGAAAAAACGAAGGAGCGGATAGGACTTCTTTGCTTTTCTCCTTTTTTTCAGGTGACCAGTGCATTCTTTGTCAGACATTAGTGATTGGATTTGACATGCACATTTTAATTATTCTTTATTTACGTTAACTCTTTTCGATTGCATTTTTGAGGGTCATTTTACCCCCCAAAAGCGGTGTACAAAGAGATAGGTCATTCAACGTGTCATAGTGAAACTTGTTCAACTTTATCGAAACGTGAAGCTTTTCTCGTTAAGCAAACCTACGCAAAACCAGTTGTGTCCATTGTAATGTCTTTCTTGTTTGACCCGGCTAAGTCAACGCTGCGTGCACGAGAATCAGACATTATATCAAAATTATCAGTCTGAGCTCCCACGGAGCTAGAAAATAGAACATCTGCTGCTCTGCGTGATTTCGTAGAACAACTACGTTTAGCAGACATAATGAAATTCAACAATAATACTAAAGTCAATAATGTACCTTTCAAAAATGTCCCCGTAAATTTACAACCCAACAAAATATATACACTTTCCAAAATATGCTTAACTAAGCTTCAGCAACTAGCTAAATGAAATTAAGATGAGCCAATTTAAGTTTAAACAACTTAAATTTATTTTCATGGAACGAGCAAGTACAAGTAAATAATAACTTTTCTGCTAAATTCGCACCTAAATAATAATTCAATAGTGTAATAATATATTCAATTCAATATCAAATAATTATGCACTAATAAGTCTTTTACGATACTTAAGCTTTTAATATTCAAAAATTCTACTTAACTGATCCAATTTTATGATTTCAGTCAAGTGTCTGAACTTTTATTAAATACACAAATTTGTTGTATGTTTAAATTTATTCCTTTTGTGAAGACGGGAGAGGTTAGAAGACGTCTACTCAAGGTTTGAGCTTTTACTGACGTCTTAGGAAATTTCTAAAGGCGTTTCAGCCTAATAGCAATTTTTTGCGTATAGACAAAAAGTATCCGCCGTGATGTAGAGCTCGGTGTAAAGAACCGACGTAAATAAATCGTTGTCCAAAAGTTGATAACCACTGAGGGTTAACCAAAAAAGGCCTTTCCTTTCGCTTTGTTTGTTCTTTTATGCTTTGATTCTCGTCACGTAGGCTTGTCACGTTTCACCTAATCTGCATTTTGGTTCAGTAGTAGCAAGAAATAATGTTAATCCCGTGTTTCGCGCTGCTATCGCATGTTAGAAATTATGTTAGTATGGGAATTGGTTAAACTCATCACACCACCTTCGAGAATTGGTTGCACAACAAAAATAAATTTCAGAGTAAAACCTTTGTTTAAAAACATACATACATTTTCCCTCACCTTTGTAAATTGAAGTGTACGAAAATTATGCAGTTTCCTTTGGAAAAAAATCCTGTTAAGCGCAACGAATGAACTAACGAATATAATGGAAATGCTTCCGGATAAGTATTCTAAGCGTTTGAAGTCCGGTAGAGGCCGCAGTTCGACGGGAAGTTGCCTTCTATTCATAACGTATAGAAGTTTCACGCTAAGCTCTTTGAAATTAATGCTTTAGACTGATAATTAGTACCTGTGAATAAAACTATTATCAGGGTATAAGAAGGCCGTTTCATTCTTATGATAGTAATTCTGAAACGCCAGTATTGCAC
>JJRW01S0000370.1:101533-116083 GCA_001188405.1 Loxosceles reclusa
AATTTCTGAAGATCAACTACCATAACTAAGCTAAGTACGAAACTAGTTAGTAATGCATACCGAGTGAGTTGGGTGTCATTCTTATCTTCTACTCGACGAAAACAAGACGTAAATCCTTTATCAAGTCCCTACGATAGTAAAAGCATTGCACAGATCAGAGTCTTAACGAAAACACTGAAAAACTCCAGTCCGGCACATAATAAGGTGATTTCATTGCGGGGACATCACCACTTGTGCCGCTTCATCCGTCACAATTCCGTTCATTTATGGAATTCTCACCATTTTGTTAATAACTTCAACCCATCACAAGTCACTCATTAAATAGTAAGGAACGACCTTAAATAATAGTCCTAACTGTCCTTTTGGCAGGTATAGATGTACACGATGAAATGTTCTTGTCAGCGTCTTGTACTGCACAATATGTAGTACTACACATATTGTGTAGTACAAGATGTTGACAAGAACATTTCATTGACTACAAGGTACGTCCCTTTTCGCCTCTCATTTGATAATTAACTTGACGATTGTAGAAAAAAGATAAACTTTGACTAACGGAAAGTCAATACGGCTAGTATTAACTTATTTAACATCATGATGCAAAATACGAGGAATCCGATGATGCAATACATTTTGCGTCTGAAGAATTAAGGCTAATCTTACGAAATGCCGTTCAGAATCATCTAGCTAAACAAGCACAATTTAGACCCAAAGTAACTAACTTAAAGTAGCAACTCCCGCTTAGTTAATCCGTTCAGCAGTCAGAAAGCGTACGCGCTCGAGAGAGAAAGCAGAGCCTTCTCTAACCTCATATACGAGACATTTTTATACTTCTGTTCAAGTGACGTCACTTCTGAATTTTAAATATACCTCGCTTTCTACAAATGGCTGTATTACCACGATTTGAGCATTGCTCCTCTACATATCCATACGCGACACACCCAAACAATACTGAAAAATACGAGCAGTATGTGAGCCGAGATCATCTTGTTGGTCATGGCCCATGGGTGAGCAAGGAGGGAGGGCATCCTAGCAGTACGACGCCTCAAGAAGACCAGAATATTGTTCTTTCAGCGAAAAGGAACCGACGTAACACAGCTGGTGACGAGTCACGCCAGTTACACTCAGTCTCAGGAACGCATATATCCTGCAAAATTGTTGCAACACGTTTGCGAAAGAAAGGACTATACATCCGAAGACCTCTTCTGTGTGTGTTCCATTCTCGAGAGCTCACCCTAGCGCCCTTTTGCAGTGGAGTCGTCTGCGTCTCAATTGGACTGATGACGACTGAGCTACCATGGTTAGCAGTGCTTATATTTCCGAAAAAATTCAGAAAAGGCATCGATATGCAACTTCCTGTATGATGGTGGGGCAGACATCATGATCGATTGCCGTTCAAACCTGTATGTGCGATACCGATGGACTATGAGCAGCCATCGGTACACTTGAGACGTGCTGCTCCCACATGTGCCAGTTTTTCAAGGTCCAGCCTGTGAAACGTTTCGTTTTGTGGATGATAACGCGCCTTTTCACCACACAGAGGCTGTAGAAGAATGTCTTGACAGTGACGATATTCATCTCATATTCCGGATTGAACGTTCACCGGAACTGAATAAGATTTAAAATGTATAGGATGGCTCTGGAAGACGTCTTGCTGATTGACAATAACCACCTACAAGAAAGGAGACCCCTCATCAGTGCAATGAAAGAGGAGTGGGAGAACGTGGCTCAACAGCTCCTGGATTATGTTGTTCTGAGTATGCTACGTTGTGTACAAATTTGCATCGCACTTCTTGTTTGTAGTGCGTATTGTGCAATCTCTGTACAATCATGTCATTCGTCAAGATGGGCCTTTTACCAAAATACCAACACGATTATTATATTAAAGCACTTTGAACATGTTGTCAGTACTGTTAGTTTCCTTTTAGCGTACTACCACACGTAATGTTTCATTTACTTGTCCATTTCTTCTTCGTCCTTAAGTTTTGACCACCAGTGTATATGTGAAACTTTAAATTTCATTTCTTTGTTTGAGGGCTTTAGTCCATGCGAGGCCTTCGGCACGCGACTAGTGCGCCGGAGGATAATCCGCCGGTGTTATGCATTTACCTTATTGTATGTTTCGAAAGACATCCATATCTGCGAGATGAAGGAAAACATGCAAATGCACATTTTAATCTGCTGTGTTACTTAGAACGACAACAGGGACCACAATACGTGCTTCAAGTTTTTCCTCTCATCGCTAATTGCCGGCAATTCAATTTCAGAAAACACCCTATGCTTTTGCCGAAATGCATTTCTATTCCCGTTCTATTTCCCACTTGTAGCTAAACCTTCATTACTGCTGATTAGGCAAATAGACAACGGGAAACGTGCCCGACGATGCAATCATCGGAGCACTCCTAATAATCAAATAGCTAACACCATTTAGCAATAGAAGACAAAGATTCAGACCTGTCCACCGTCCCCTGCGGTCCTCTCTACCTCCCCCCCTTCCCCTTCTTCCATCCCGCAACAGAGGTGGAACTTTCATTTGCCTTGAAGGTAATGAATGTCCGATAGACGACCCTTAGCAAATGATGGAGAGAGAGAGCTTTTTCATGAACAAGACGAATGGCCCTTTTGGAGGAAATGTCTCCCCTGTTAGAAATCATTAACGAAACTGCCGCAAAGTGATGAATGTTGCACCGCTGGGTTTTCACCTCCCACTTCCGACTCCCGCTTTTCCATTTCCACCAGATCACTTTCAGCTGTGGGAAGTTTTTTTTTCGTATTTCTAACCTTAAACCCTAGTAACGTTAACAACACTTTGGCAATTTAACGACAGAATTCTTCCTAAAACACTAAACCTGAATCCACACTTGTTTTCAAAATTTAAGCAACAAATTGATAACTGAATTGAAAACTCAAAACGTACGCAAGTAAATTTGACGAAACTTTGAGAATGTTTATTACACTACTTGCAACGTAAACGTATAAGAAAATGTTATACAGAATATTTACATTTTGTTTTATCAACAGGAACAGAAAGTTTTCTAAATTCGAACATAAAAATTAAATACAAATCTCTTCTCAATAGGGAGTATGATCACGCCGAGCAGGAATACAACTCTGACAGCGATGTTTTATGCTATTTATGATGTTGTCAATCAGTTGCATGGGCAGTAAATGCCAATTGATCATGTAAATCAGTTCTAAATCAATCTAGGAATTGGGAAGGGGATTAGAGGCCAGCAACACTTCTCCCGGGAGCATCCCACATATGCTCAATATGCTTCAGGTCGGGAGAACATTCCATTTGGCCATTCCATTTGGACTTTAATTTTTGTATTTAAATGTTAAGATATGTTTGTTTTTCTAAAATATTTATTCTAGTGGGTAGGTGTTTTACATCCATATAGCGTAATTTAAGTTCGGCATGCAAATCCTGATTCCACATACATCTCAACAGATTATCAATATTGTGCCGTCCTGTTTGGTAGGTTAATTGATAAACTCATGTTTGTGACAATTGGCAACAATAAAAAGGGATCGTGTGACAGAATGACATTTACAGGAAATGCAAAGCAGATTAGAACATGTAAAGGATTTGAACTTCAATGTGATAGCGAATGCGTGTATTGAGCAGCGCTTTCTGAACTTCCGTGTTAGCCGTATAAATAGAGGGCTTACACCAGCATTAAAAGTAATGTATCTTTTTCTGGCAGTGGTAAACGTTTCAGGACAGGTTACCATTCCTCGTCGACTGTAAAGAGCGCCATATGAGCAAGTTACATATTTGGATGGGTCACAAATCATGCGCCTTCATCTGAGGGCGATTTCTTATTGTGAAATTGGAGCTCTTACGGGCCGTAGTGCCACTACAGCGATGCGTGTGCAATAGCAGAGGCCTGTAGAGAAAGGTCAAATCGGAAATACGGAAGTGGACCGCGAAATATTACTTCAGCAGGCGGTAAGAGATATCTTATCCACATGACAGTGACAGATCGTGCAGCTTCGCCTCGAGTGTTGCCACATGTTTAGAGCAATGTGTTCCTTTGTGCATCTTATTACACCACATGTGACAGGTTAGTGTTCCCTTTTTTACACTTGGTCTTTGGGCGGTTGCCGTTCTGGCTGGGTCATGGTCATCTTAAGTACCAGGCCCGAACCTGTGGCGAATTTTACGTCAAGAACTGGACCATAGTTTTGACGTCACTCACCACGGTTTTGTTAACCCATGGTTCGTGATGGAATCACGTGTATGTATCGTATGAAATAGAAGAAATTTGTTAATTTCATTTTGCATTTTATAAAAGTGGAACCGTGAAGTTTCCTTACTGATTAATTTTTGTAAGAAGAAGTGATTTTTTTATATGGTGTAATGTTAATACCATACTTTTTAGGAATAAAGTAGTTTTTTAATGTGAAGTATTGAAAAATTAAACGAAATTCGCTTTAGACGTTTGTCAGGTACGTCAAAGGTCATGGCCCCCTCTCGAAGAAGCTTTGGCGTAGTGCTCAAGATATCCTTGACTGGGTGCGATCCCGGCTCTTTGGGTCTCAGCCAGGACCTGGGTTATCCGCACATTTGTCCGCTGATGGCATTGCCGTTATCCATCGTTGGGCAAGGAAGTCGAGACTTTTGTCTTGGTATTTTGAACACTGTCCTTCGTTACAATAAAAGGAACGTGTAGAAGTAGATAAATTAAAATAATTGAAGAAATTGGAAACATTGCAAGAAGGAAAATGATAGAAATACCGGGGAGGAAGACACACACAGTTGTAACTTACGGGAACGGGACAAAATAATAATTGCAACTTGGTGGAATTCTGCTGGTACAAACTTACGCAGCGGAAAATAGAAATGAATTTGTATATAGAAAGGTGTCTATGTAAAATGACCGGGCAAGGATATATGTCCAAACATGGGGCTAGTGAAATAATTGGAAATAGCAACTGGGCCAAAAGTTTTCGCAAACGTTCCGGCCAGCCCAGTTATCCAAGCAAACGAAGGAGTTATTCTAAATGCATAAACCTACAGAATGACAAAATTGTACAGAAAAACAAAGGAGTTATGACAGTAAGAAAAGACAGGGAATTAACAGGAAACGAAAGGCTGAGGAATGATTAGTAGAATTTGAAATAAATTCCTTGAAAAATATTTAAGGTCGCGAAATATAGCAGCAAACAAATTTATATAACATAGAGGCAGCAGTAAGGAATTCGAAATATCCATTCTATGAGGCAAAAGCAATTTAAAGACACAATTGAAGAAAGTCAATGAAATCATACTTTAAAATACAATTAAGAAATTTTGATGGACATCCTCATTATGGAACTAAATATAACGTCGAACAACCTTAAGAGAAAATAAAAAGACAATATATATATATATAACCCTATAAATCAATCTTTTTCTTCAATCATCTTTATCAATCCATGTGCCATAATTACAGTAAGTCGAATTACAGTTTCGTTTCGATTGTTTCTCAAAGTGCTTTTCATCGCTTCGAGGAGAGTTAGTTCTCTTATCGTTTGATACTACCGAAAGTGCATGTGAACAAATTGAACCAATATTCCTCAAAAGCTTTCAATCTCGGGTTTAGGTCCGTAATGCGAGATGGATAATCAAGAAAGTGAGCGTTTTCGGCTTCAAACCGTGCTCTTGTCACGTGAGAAACATGCATGACGTATTAACTTATTGAAATGCCCATTCTCCTGATATTACAAGTGATGTACTATCCGGATATTTTCCTGAGTTTATTTTAGTATCAATTATCATAAGTGGTGAAGTACAATATGTTGAAATTGTTCCCCCAAACAAACTTCCCCACCACTGCATTGCCGTTGGAGATTGAACTGGTGTTTATGTTGAAATACTACACATTCTTCATTTGACTCCAAGTGGTGCATATTTTTATAAAAATTCCAAACGTGATAATGTATACACCTGTATCCAAGGTAAATATGGTTTAAATTTTACAAACTGTGCTCTTGGGTTGGAACTAAACACATTGCAAAGAGTTTGCCCGTGAATGGTTAGTGCAAATCACTAACAATTTCAAAATGATACATTTTTTAATTTATGCCAATCGAAACTCAGCTGCTTTTTTTGTCTATCTTTGGGGTTGGTTTCTCCATATCTTCAAGGAATATTTTAAGAGCTATTTATAGAACGCTTTTTGACCTACCTGTAGATCTAGCAATAAATGCACCACTCCTTTCACTAGCTGTCTTTCAACGAATCTTGCTGTATTTCTCTTCAGGCAAATTATTCCTCCGTACAATGTAAAATAGCAGAACTAAACACCAAACTCTATACAAACGCTTCGCCACACTAGATATGCATTATAGTTTGTACGGCCAATGATTTCATTTTCATACTTTTCGAACATTGTCGCTACCTTATATATGAAATTTGGTCTTATGTTGTGATGATAGAAATTGCATTAAGTTGAATATTGCTTAAGGAGGGTTTTATCCCCTTGTACAAGTGTCTTCCCGATTACCCCGGGTAATTCGGCATGAGAAGAAACAGAAACTGCTGCAAAATTATCGGTTAAAAACGCATCTAAAACAATTTGTGTCCAAAAAGCATGAAGCCCTGCACGGACGTTTATGACTCATTCCAAGTTTCTATTCCAGATAGAAAATACGGAAAATTCAAAAAGTGAAGCAACAACTTTCAAAAGTTTCTGAAACAAAACATGACTAACATAGTAGAACATTGCTGTATGAATAAAACGGGAAATGAACCATATAAACATGTTTTTATTTATTGAGGTTAAACATTTTAAGCCCATTGTCTTAAAATACAGGAAATCGGAGATAAGCAATTTTCATACGTTTAGAACAGTAATGCATGTTTTGGCACATAAACATAAGTAAGATAGTTCGAATGAAATGAATTTCAGTTGTGAGTTTTCTAACAATGATTTATTACCTTGCCAAAGTCAAAGTACTTTAAGTTTTTTTATCACTAGTTTTCAGACAATATGAATTTTACGTTTCTTTTAAGACCTTATCATTCAAGTTTACGTAACGTAAACGTCTCTTTTGAGTTTGGGGTCTGAATTGGCTTAAGAAAGTAATGTTTGTTTACTTATATTTGGGAAGTAAAGCTTCATCACGACCTTTTTTGGAACTCAGTTACTAACTTCTCCTTTTGTTATGAAGGAAGCTAAAAAACATGCAGACTTTTTAGTCTTTCAGAAGGAAAACTACAAAACGTTCCAATTAACGTTTCTCGATATATGGTCCTGCTTCAATCACAGCTTTTTTCTCTTTAATATTTTTTAAACAAGTTTCTTTAGAACGTTTTATTCTATTTTTCGCACAACGTCCCTTTGACATGTCGCAATATTAATGCCTTCTTGCTGAGGAGTTATGCTAATTTTTATCCGTTTTTTTTTGTTAATCGGGTTTTAGAAGTTAATAGGTTCGTTACATCTGAGAGGTGAAAATAGTTTTACGTTATTTGAATATATGTTGTATTTAAATCTCATATTGCGGCTTCCGGGTAGTAACAATCCGTTATTTCCTGGCAGACATTACAGCGCCTCTAGATCGCAAATCTGGCTAATTTCCCTGCGGCAGAAAATAATGTTGTTTCCACACGATCAAGAATCTGTTACATTCCTTAGACGAGCAAAGTACGGAAATCCTGCAATAACAACAAAAAAAAATCTTTGGTAAATGAAACTGGACATGGAGAGTGGAAGATGACGTTAGGAAATATCAACGAGGTATCGGATGTAATATCAAACTAAATTGAGCAGTTTACAAATTCGTGAAGGACAAAGTGTAACTCGTGAAATTTCGTAAAATGCTTATTCGTGTCAATTAGACTATGGAATGCTGTTGAGTTAATAAGGATAGATAAAAAACTGTCATTTAATGAGTGATAAGGTAGGAGATAAGAGTGGAGGTATAAGAAAAATGGTGTTCTATAAGAAAACATAAATAGCACGTTGTGTTTGCACCTTAATATATTGGATACTTCGCTGGTTAATTCTACAGCGCCAACATATATTAAGGTACAAAATGAGACTATTTATATCTGTATGCAGCGTAAAATATGAAAGTAGTATAATTAAGAAGAAGTAAATATAATATTATAGGCGGAAACGAATGATGTGTTACTCAACAGTGTAGTGTGTGAAGGTTCAGGTACCGATGAAATAGACGTTTTGAGACTAGCCCAAATGAGTGAGATAAAGATAGCATCTTTGCAACAGGAAATCAAGGACTTTATCGCACGGAAAAGAATCGAAAGAGCAATATTTCGCACGGAAAATAAAATAGAAACCGAAGGGGTGGGCATAGAACTTACGCTGTCGCTAAGTCCTTTGCCCACCCCTTCGATTTCTATTTTCTTTTCCGTAGTAAGGAGTAAGAAACCGCGGCGTCCGAACCGTTAGACAATAGAGGGAACCAGTTGTTTACCAGGAAGACCTTCCCGTCTGTTTTCCCTATGTCAGTCCCTATCACTTCGTCCGGAATTGTCCAGAGTTAAGTAGGTGCTAGGTAGGATCTAATTTTCAATCTAGGGATAGGGAATATAAACGACAATACGGAATTAGTCATCAGAAAAGCAATTTTAACTCCAAAAAAAAGGGCTAAAAATTAAAAGGCAATGGCCTTTTTGTAAGAAAAAATTTTGAAATTGAGATCGAACGTCAAAGTAGTTGTATGCATCCTTTAGTAATCGTGTGACCGCCCACTAGGGCAAAATTCAATTCCAGTTTTTATAGATTTTGAGGAGAGAGTTTCCTTAATTCCTTCACAACTTCTGAATAAAATAGGGAGTGGAAAAACATGAAGGTACACCCGATCAAATTAAACATTTCGGAATTAACGGCAGTAGCGTAGAACATAATGCGGCGCATGACATTCCTCTTAGGATAGTTAAACGTACTTTTAAACATAAACTAATTGTAATTAAGTGACCTTTGTCCCAGAAATATGGAGTTCTGGCTGGTTATGACCATCTACGAGCGCAGGGGTGGATTGGTTGGTTGGTTATTTGAAGTTCAATGGCACAAGAGCCTGTAAAGGCCTTGCTGTCCAAACACAAGGTGATCACAGAACACTATATGGCTAGGGTACCTCGGGAACGCCAAGTCACTCCACGTACTTACTAAAAGGTGATCTTATGATGGGATCGCAGGTGTGGATTGTGGATGAGAAAAATGGAGTTACACATGGAGAAGAAGTCCAACTGTCGGTTCCAAGGCAAGGACTCAACGCGGTTGTAAATTCCCTGTGCTTACAAATTAACATTAAGCTTCTGAACCGTATACGGCCGGTGGAGAGCACAGATCATTATATTTGCAGTCGAGAATTACTAATTGTAAGGGCAAGGAAGTGTACATTTTCCCCAATAGGAAGTCACTACTGTAGCGAATAATAACAATAGACTATACAGTTACAGTAGGCGCCGACCAAAAAGTTCCTTACTATTAAGGGGCATAAGGGTTCTCGACAGCTGGGTTAAATTGGAATTTAACAATAACAGCGGTTTATGTAATTCAAGGATCGAACTCAACTGACGTCCGAAACCAAACTTTACCTCACTATTAGAAAAGTATATTGATTTTTCCGGTTTGAAACGAGAGCATAGGGGAGATTCATAGAATATGTTTTTGAAATATGAGGATTGTTTTGCAAGATACCCAGAAGAGTTGAGGTGGTCCATGCTGTATTAACATAGGGTACGATTAAACGATGCCACTTTTGTCCTCCTTTCCCTATATCGAATACCCCAAGCGGTGGAAAATGAGTTAAGACGACCGTTGAGCGAACCTGAAAGGGGCTTTATTCTGAACTTCATTCAAGAGACAGACAGGCTTTTACTACGATTATAATATCGAAACGAAATAAGGAATACCGTTTAGTCGTAATCGCACAATAAATGTCCTTGCGATACCAGATGCCTATAAGACACCGTTGATTCCAAACACAAATACAAAATAAAAGTCAGTAACAGGCAAAAGCTCACCATGGCTGACCACGTCGAAAATCCATAAAACTGCGGAGACCGACTCCGTCGTCACACGTATATATTAGCATAAATTAGAGAATAGAGTTCCCTCATCAACAACAAAATACACAAAAAATATAGGAACAAATTATATACAAATAAAAGTATAGACACATCTACCCATAAAACTCATAAAATTGCGGAGAACATTTGCATCGTTGTATGCAAAATATTAGCATAAATAGGGATGTATTCCCCTGGTCACAACCAAGAAAAATTACACAAGAAATAAATCAGTAATCAGTAACCCGATGCCTGCAACCACCAGTCACTGGTGGTCGCAGGCATTGGGTGCGTCGTAAACCTCATGAAACGATGCCCACAGCGTCAACAATCGTAGTAACGCGGGGCAGTATCTCTAGTTGTGGTGCTTTCATTTCGACGCAACTATATCCCGTAGTGGCTCTGGAGGTATCCACCTAAGCACAATTCCTCGAGGATAATCTGAATCTTCTTGTGATGTCTGTCTGTCTTTCCAAACATAAACGCGCGTCTTCCATCAAGTTACTATGATGGCAGTGAGCCGCTTCATAAATGCCGGCAGGCAACTGAATACTCTGGAGGAGCACAGTAAGGACCTCACCGCACTCTCATGACTCCTTGTGTTTACCAGACATCAGTTTCATTCAGAGCTTATGGGACAACTTACAGAGGGGTGTTCATGCACGTGAACGACATGTTACGACTCTTTATTCTCTACGAGGCGCATGCATCGTCTTCTACTGTACCCTGCACTGTGTTCCGGCACCTCATTTTGTCTTTGAATTGCCGACTGGAGGTTATGGACTCGGGAAAAAAGTAGTGCTGTCCGATAAATAAGCACGTGCACGTAATATTCTGTCCCGTTCATGCAAATTCACCTATTACTTATGAATAGGGTAAAAGTGGTCATTTTTCTCTGTCTGAAAAGCGAGACATATTTGTTTCCACACTACCTTCACTTCTATAAAAATATCACATTAAAATATTGATGCTAAAAACAAAATTAAATATCATTCATATAGAACATAATTGAAGCAAAGTTACATTTACTATAAACAACAGATAACCAAATTATGTGCTCACAAAATTAGTAGGATGGTGAGTTGTGGCAATCTTCATGTACGTATGGACCACTCATTAGATACACGTGGCACTCCAAGCATGTCACTTCATAAAACCAAAATTTGGTTTTATGGTAAAGCATTGCTTTCTAGACATCAATTGTTAGTTCGGATTCCCCCAGTTGTCCACATTTCGTTCGTTTGTGAAAATGCTTGTTTAACTGAAGCGTTGGTATCTGATAAACAGAACACATAATGGAGAATTTCAGTGAGGCGCAAATGGACAATATTATTGTTTTTAAAATGGGTAAATATTTTTACCCATTTTTTGGCGATTTCTTAAATTATTCGTATTTTATTCAGTCACTTTTTGTTCATCTTTCACATTTTGTCTAAGCACAACTGCTCGTAGCACACTATGTCGAATTTATCATCATAAAACCCTGTATACGATACAATTGTGCTTTGTCTCTTTCGACCTTCTACAGCAGCAGATATAGTGTCGGCAAAAGTTTACGTTTATATCACGAAACAGACACTTTCAAGATACTCACAAGACAGATAGATTCTTCTCACATTACCAGACTGTGAGACAGGTATAGTTAAAACAGACAGTACAGTTACTGCTACCAACAGCGTAGTCGGTTTTATGAAGATCGCCAAGTGACCATTGACTATGTAGAGGAAAGCTAACTTACCAATAGCACAATACACTAACTAATACTACTAAACAAAACTCACAGCTTAAAAGAAACTTGAACCTGCTTCGAAAATCACATGCATTTGAATTAAAGAATTTTGAAATTACAGAAAAAATTTTCTGGTAATATCTCGTATCGGTTAAAAGACAAGCAAAGCAAATCAGTGGCGCTGCGAGCACGTGAGAAGATGACGTTACCGTTCTAGAAGAAAAGAATATGCTGGGATTTCCCTTAGTTGCTGACCTTCGATGGGATTCTAGAAAAGTCGATGGAGACTTTAAAAGCAGAGGCAATTGGTAGGCGAGAAGTTAGCGGAGATCGTCACTCGGCGAGTGCAGGAGGATTTTTTGTTCGATTTAGTGACGTGGTAAGACATGTTCGAATTTAATTTTACCTCACATTTTGGCGGTTTATTCTGCGTTGTTGTCGTTGACACGGTTGTGATGACGGAAGTTCTCCTTTTAGCACACACTCAGGGACTCACTTTTTGGAGAGTATGGTTAGTGACTTTGTCGTCTGGGTTTTATATCGTGTCTGGCCGGGCGCGGGGTGAATTAGTTTATTCATTGTTGGAATTTGCTGTGCACAGTTAAGGGTGCGAATTTATTTATTGGTGCCATAGCGAAAAGGGTAAACAGTTCTCCCCTTATTTTGCGTTGTGTGCAATTTTAGCCGGCTTTGTTTATCATAAATACGTGTGTATTTCTTTATTTATTTGCTCGCTATTGACAATCTGCCCCTCTTGTAATTTTCAGTTTGCGCAAACAATCCTATAAGTTGTTTAGTGTCTTTATGAGACTGGTAAATGTAGTGAATTCTGTTTTGTATTTGTTTACTGTTTGCTTGTTACTGTCTATTAAATCTGCTCATATTCCTAACGATCTCATGCCCTTATTTAAGTGTGTTTTCTTTCTGTTTGACTTGCCATTCTGACGAAGTTTATTTTATTTGTTTGTTTAGTAATTTTTAATACCCAGTAACCCGCAACAACGTCATAAAATCGACACATAATGTAGCTCTCTGGGAATGGCTGGATGTATGGTGAAAAATTGGAACTGCCACGCTAAAATCACAGTTATTTTAACTACTCAGGAAAAGAAAAGAAGGATAGGAACGATCAGCTTTCGGTAGGTCTTCTAAGAAAGAGATTACCAGTAGGATTTTACCAGTAGGAAATTCTTCCCTATCTAGAAATACCGCAATATACAAAGGCGAAATGATTTGTGAGTCCAACAGAAGAAGGGATGTTGTAGAGGATGCTTCATATGTTACAGAACAGTTTATTACTCTGTAATATATCAGCAAAGACAAAATGAATATAATTCTTCCAAAAGTAGGAAAGCTGTGGTTTCTTCTGCTGCTGCTAAACTGCATGCTCTTTATGAACCAAAACAAGATGTCATTTTGCTTTCTCACACGAAGTCAGAAAACTAAACATAATCATAGTAATGAATATAATTCTTCGAAAAGTAGGAAGACTCTGACTTTTGTCTGATGCTCCTGCTAAGCTACATGCTCTTTTTTCACATGAAGGCAAGGAAATCTGAACAAATTTATAATAATGAATATAATTCTTCCAAAATATATATGAATATAATCCTGATGAATATATTCTGATGAAGATAATTCTTCCACTTTAGCAGTGGCAGCAGCAGACTGTGCTGCCTGCTGCTGCCACTGCTAAGCTAAATAAGCTAAATGCTTTTTAGCGATCAAATGCGACGAACGCACGGTGCAACATTGCTTTCTCACATGAAGGCGAAGAAATATGAACATGATTATAATGACTTAAACATAATCAGCCGTCTACTTGGAGATGATAAACAGGATAATTATCAACTAAAATATTAGCCTTTTTGAGTTTTCATTTCCTAGTTTCATATTAAAATGGGTTACGTGTTTGTTGCACTCGGCAACTGCATAAACACGGGTTACATGGACTATTATGCATCGTGATAATCTAATCGACGAGAAAATAGCAGTTCTGTCCTAATTACATTTCAGAAGTAAATCATGTGGATGAACATACGCGAAATTTGTGCAAAAGGTTCCATTTCCGAGAAGAGTGTGCTTCACTTGATCAAATTGTGACCATCCTTATAAATCAACCTCTCACTTTGCTTTTCATCTACCGCCTGTTGCGCGCACTGTACAGGGCGTGGCATTTCCCAAGTGTTAACACAAGCACCCGCGGTCGGTGCGTGGTTCCAACCGCTGGTCGCTTTCAATTGTGCCGCAAATATCCAGGCAACATTCTGTCTCATTTCCGCGTGCCTATTTCATTTGTCCGATTTCTCATTTGCTGTTCTGTCACGCATCGCGTCAGTCTATATTGAGCTACCATCGTAATTGTTCAGGTGTCAAAGCTGACAGCGAAATATAGTCCCGTTCCTTTCGACTAATGGTTCATACCCGCTTTGAGACACTTCTCGAACAAAAAGCGTCACCGGTAAATTAATTTCCGAACTGTTATGTTTTGTGCGCCCTTTCAGACTTTCGTCGTTTTCATATCTGTATGCACACACACATGGGAATGCGCCACACATGTGCCACGAACAGAAATAGAAAATCAAACTCATGAGCTGAATTTTAATGAGAATAAAAGCACTCTCAGTCATTTTCATGCAGAGTGCATTGTGTATTCTATTTCTGGCGTGTGGAATCTTAGTACAGGGTGGTACGCATTCCGATGGCAAGCTCAGAGGAGAGATTACAAGGTCCTGCTGAACAGTACCGTGTAACACAGAATGAGATTCAACAGGCCTAACATCAAAATTAAAGTTCT